>JAECUM010010141.1:0-56230 GCA_016617855.1 Megalonaias nervosa
TGCTGATAAAATAATTATATAAAAATCAGTGTGCATTTATCTTTGATAAATTACAAGTGGTCTCAAATGAAATAATATAAGCATCAAATGACATTGTAACAAAGAACATGATACAGAAAATCAGTGCTAAAAAGGAATAACTGTACCTTTGTGATCAGATCTGAGTGACGAATGATACATCGTACAAACAGTCTGTAGTCTGTTGTGTCCTGGCCTTTGGCAACTTGCTGAGAATAAAAGAATCATTTATGTAGTAAAAGTAAAATGTAAATTTGCATAAATTTAGAAAAAATTCAGTAAGTTCATAATATGTTTTAAAAATTTACTCTTGGTTAAGAGGTAATACAGAACCATTTCATAAACTGGAAGTGCTGCAGGCCCCAAAATTTTGTTTTTGTGTTTGACATAACTTTTACGGTAGCAGATAAAAGAAAGCTTTGGCCAGGATCAATTCATTCACCTAAGTCAGGTATTCAAGGTGCTGATGTTGGAGTAATCAAGATTTTTTTTACCACATTTCATATATATAATAATTTCTATAAATGTCAATAAACGTTTTTCAAATTTAGCTGTCCACTAAATCAAAAGCTGTGAATTTGTTTAATGAGTTTTCTCCCTGCTTACCTTGGCCTTGCCAAGGTAGACATGCATCCTGTAGTTGTCAGTAGGAATGGCTTCCAGGTCAAAGTTTCTCATCCTATTGATCTCAAGCTGGAAAGCTAGTCCAGGCTCCAGGTGGCGGTAAATACCATCCTCCAGGAACTAGAATATTCAAAGGAATGGAACATTAGTACTGTTGAGAAGGTTGATTCATTTTTATAGAACTTTCTTGTTTGTTTTATGTTAGCATAAGTTTTACATGCTCATTCATTTTTTATAACCTCTTTTTAGATAGTCCTCCTAAACTTGAATAATCAAGGGAAGATAAAATCAGCACCAGCTTGTTCCATTTTTATGTATCAATACAAACTGAAAAACACTGTAAAATATAAGACAAGATATGTTCACTGCTTCTCAAGAAATCTTTTTACACAAGACAATAAAAAATACGAAAAATGTGTATTGCAGCAATATATCAGTCTTAGACAAATTGTGTTATTGCCTATCCATGTTATATCAGTCTTTGACTAAAAGATGTATTGTCAATCCATGTTTAAATAAGTCTTTGACAAATTAGTTTATTGCCTATTTATGTTTATATCAGCCTCTGACAAACTGGCTTATTGTTTATCCATGTTTATATTAGTCTTTGACAAACTGGATTATTATCTATGCTGTAACTCATTACCAATTCAAAAATAAAAAGAAAAGTCCTTCAAAGGGACTAAAGCTCTACTGGCTGCAAATAATTTCCTGGAATTCAAGACCATTTCTTTCTTGTAACTGCTGAGTGTAGAAATCATTGTTGATATTTCTCAGTGATAAGATTTTCAAATTAGCTGCTGTGGTGGACATATTGGATGTCAGATGGGCAACATTTTCATTTATGACCAACAAGGTGTCCCAAAAGTCTTCTGGTGGAAACCCCATGTTGACTTGACATTCTGTTTTGAAAGTGCAATGATAAGACTTTCAAGCTGGATGCCATTTTGGCCATATCGGTAGTATCAGATTGGCACCACTTCTATTTAGAACCAACCTGACATCATAAGTCGTTTGATAAAAGCATGATAAACTGAGCAGCAATCTGGGAGAGGTAATGATATAAGTCAGCTAGGAACCACTTTCATTTATAACCAACAAGTTATCATAAGAAGTCTCTCAGTGAAAACCCCATGTTGATGTGACCATACATTCAAAAGAAATACTGATAACAAGAGTTTCAATATTGCCACTGTTGAAGGCATACTGAATGTCTGAATGGTACCATTGGGATTAACTAGATATTAAGTAGTTTAATAAAAAACCCATGTTGAAAAGACCATCCATTCTGGAGTAGTAGTAGTAACACCAGAACAATAACACCAATATTGGCCACCAGAATTACACCATTTTCATTTGGGACCACCTACAAGTCTTCATAGTGAAAACCTATTGCAATATTACTTTCCATTCAACAGAATCAGCAATAAGGTTTTCAAGGTGGCCAAGGTAGCTGCCACTCTGATCATCATATTTTCATTAAGTATAAACTAGACTTAAGTCTGTTTTTTTAATTTTGAAAATAACATGGCAAGATTACTATCTGATCATGATGAGAAATGATAAAAAGATTTCAAGATGGATACATCAGATTGGCACCATTTTCATTTAGAATCAACTAGACACTGTAAGCAGTATCTGAATGAAATTGCCATGATGATACAACCATCCATTCTGGAGGAGTAGTGATAACAAGATTTTTAAGATGGTCACTGTGGTCACGACAATTAGAGTTTCATCATTTTCATTTATGACCAAGCAAACATCCTTTAAAGTCTTCTAGTAAACAACCCCATGTTAATATTTCCTTTAGGAGGAGTAGCAATATTAGGATTTTCAAGAAGGACATTCTGACTGTCATGCTGTAGATCACATTGGCCCCATTTTCATTCAGTACCAACAAGACATCATATGAATGAAAATCCCATGCTGATATGACCGTTCATTCAGGAAAGTAGTGTTAACAACATTATTGTGATGGATGTTGTGGCAGCCATTCTGGATGTCTTAGCAGTACCATTTTCATTTAGGCCCGTCTCGACCATAGGATGAATGTGTGTAAATTTCATAGCAATCCTGTAAGTAGTTTAGGATGAGTAGTGATAACAAGATTATGCTAAATGATGGATGAATGTCAGGCAATGGACAACGGTCCATCCAAAATTTTATCTAACTGTATTAACCATACTAACAACAGTATTTACAAAAATATTGTTTCTTACATTCAAAACATTTATATAAAGAAAAAAACTTGCTATTTTCTGCCTTTGAATCAACTACGAAAATAATGAATGATTTTTGAAATTAATTTCATACGCCACATTACACACAGAAATGCTGTTTATGGCAAGCCACCTTAAAGAAAGGTTAATCCTGTCTGCAATAGAAATACCCATTTATTTTAAGGTGTTTTACAGAGAGAATAATAACAGTTCACGATATTACACAGATTAGATGTATGCCTTCAAAAAATTGCTAACATGCACATACTCTTTAATGGTACCTATTCTACTCAATCTGCAAAGTTCATTTTCTGTAACTTTTCCATCATGCCAGTAACAGTGAAGATACAATACTTCATCGTCATTATCATCATCATCAATCCCTTAACCCAAGAGGCCGTTGGGGCACCAGAGTTGACTTTACAACCAATTTTCTCCACCTTTCTCTGTTCTCTACTGCCCTTTGGGAATCTCCAAATCCCATGCCTGTCCACTCCTAAATGTTTTCTTCCCACCTCTTTTTCTGTCTGCCTCTTCTTCTGCACCCTCGCACTGTGCTTTGCAAGATTGTTTTTGCCAGTCCAGATGATCTTGAGACATGACCGTACCACTTTAGTTTGAGCTTTTTTACAGTGGTAAAGAGGTCTTCACAGGATCCAATGGCTCGTTGGATCCTGTTGTGAATTTCTTCGTTGGTTACAAGGTCAATGTATGAGATGCCCAAGCTCTTGTGGTAGCATTTCATTTAGAAGGTTTGAATCCTTCTTTGTAGATCTGATGTGAGCGTCCATGTTTCACAAGCATACAGAAAGATGGATATGACAACTGAGTGCATCAGCCTTATTTTGGAACCAAAAGCAATGTTGATATCTTTCCATATTGGTCTCAACCTTGTTATTGCTGCTGTTGTCTGAGCAATCCTGCAAAGCAGTTCTGGTTTGGAGCCCTCATCTGTGATAATTGATCCCAAGTACTTGAAGCTTGTGACTCTTTCCAGCTTCTGTCCACTGACCTTTATTTCTGCGCCAATGCCAATGGTGTTGTCTGTCATCAGTTGTTTTTTTTGGCACTAATCTCCATATCATATGCTGTGGAGGTTGTGTTGAGGCGCTCAACCAAGTCAGCCAGTTCTTTTTCATCTCCTGCTAAACCATCAATATCATCTGTGAAGCGAAGGTTGGTGATTGTTCTTCCTCTGATGCTGACAGTGCCCTTGTGGTCATGCAAGGCATCCTCCATGATCCTTTCCAGGAAAATGTTGAAGAGTGTGGGTGACAGTATATATCCCTGTCTGACTCCAACTGTTGTTCAAAACCAATCTCCTCTGTTGTCATTGATGAGGACAGCACTGGTGGTTTTGTCATAGAGGTGATCAACAACCTGCACCAGGTTTGAGCTGATGTTGTACTTCCTCATAGTTGCCCAAAAGGCTGCATGCCATACCCTATCAAAGGCCTTTTTGAAATCTATAAAGATGTCATATAGATTCTGCTCATGCTGAAGGTATTTCTCGCAAAGAAGTCTGAGATTGAAGATTTGTTCTTTGGTGCTCCTTCCTGCTCGGAAGCCTGCCTGCTCTTCAGCAATAATTTTCTCTGCTTGAGGCTTTAGTCTGTTGAGAATTATCTTCGGTATGACTTTGCTTGGGTGACTGATCAAACTGATGGTTCTGTAGTTTTGGCATATCTGTAGGTTTCCTTTCTTGGGGAGCACGATGACCAAGGATTGAGTCCATGTGGTGGTCCATTTTCCTGTCTGCCATATCTTGTTGCAGATTGTTGTTAGGACTGTGACTATCTCTTCAACTCCTGCTTGAATGAGCTCTGCAGGTATGCAGTCAATGCTGGCTGACTTTCCTTTCTTTAGTGACCTAACTGCAATTTCTACTTCTTCACGAAGAATGGGGTTGTCATAAATTTCTTCTAGCTGAGGGCAATTTAGCACTGTTGGATCTCCATGGGTCTTATGATGGTACAATTCTGAACAGTATTCTGTCCATCGCTTGAGGATCTCTTAATCTTCTGTGAGGAATTTTCCTGATTTGTCTTGGATGGTGGTAGTTTTCCCTTGTTTATTGGTTGTGAGATCTTTCACCAGTTGATATGCCATTTTGCTGTCATTTCTATTTCATACAATACTTACTTAAGCTATAAATGTTTGCCCTCGAAAGCATTACTTAACACAAAAATATTAGATGTCAAATTGAACTTTTTCTAACTAAAATGTAAAACAAAAGTAAAGAATATAGCTAACACATATTTCTGTAAAGACACTGTTCTGAATGGCTCTACCATAATTTATCAGCACATCACCATTATTTGTGAGAAATGCAGGTCCTCAGTACTCATCATTTCTTTAGCATTATTCTAATGATATACCATAATGAAAATTCTGTACTTACATTAAACTTGGCTCTGTAGGTAAAGTACTTGGGCAAAGTTCTCTGCAAACAAAGAAACAATGATGAACAAAGTCATAGAATTTTATCACCTTATCATAATACAAAGTAAAAAATATCATGTCATGTAGTGGCACAGGGGTCTGCAAAATCACACATATCTTATTAAGCACAATATGTTTTAGTATCATTGAAAATAATAAAATTAAAAACTAGCAGAAAACTTAAATATCATATACGTCTTTTAATGAAGACCACATGACAGTATGGCCCTCCATTTAGGAGGAGTAGCAATAACAAGATTTTCAGGATGGCCACTATACTGAATACTGACAAAAAGCACCATTTTCATTAAGGACCATCAAGGCATCATAAGAAGTCTTTTAGCAAAAAACTTATGTCAATACAACCATCCATTCAGGAGATGTAGCAATAACAAGATTTACTAGAAGGCTATACTGGATGTCTGACTGGGATCAATTTTATTCAGGCCCAACTAAACATCATAAAAAGTTATTAAGTGAAAAACCCATGTAAATACAACCATCTGTTCTGGAAAAGTGGCATTAACAAGAACTTCAAAATGACCATCATGATCATCATGGTCACCATGTCAAAATGGCACCATTTTTATTTTGGACCAACCAGACACAAGTTCTTAGCAAAAACACCATGCTGATATAAACATTCATTCAGAAGCAGTAGCAATTAAAAGATTGGCACAAAATATTCACTTAGGACCAATAAAACATGGGGAGAGAGGAAGGAAGTGATAATGAAGGAAAAGAAGAAGAAAAAATTAAACCCGCCTAAACAAAGAGAATAACATACATTTTAGCTGATATACTTCCTGAATGAAACAAAGCACAGTAAAGATTCGTTATAACATTTTAGATAGTACAATTTTAGAAAGTAATAACTGAGAAAGGTTATATCCAAATTCATGTATTTTTCAAAATGTTTATGTACTTGTCTATGTCAATGATGCTGGGCATACATTTAGTAAACAATTTATACTGGCATGATTAAGGTCAGAACTCATATGTAATGGTAATACATTTTTCAAGAAACAACATACTGGACTGTGAATGCCAAGTCTCACCTTTAGTAACAATAATTTCAAGCAAGACTAAAAAAGTTACAATTTCTCGTACCTGTTGAAGAACAACAAAAGTGATTCTTCTGATTCCTTTCTCTATCATGACTGCTTTCTGAAAAAGACATTAATAAGTGCTGAATCTTTCAGAGATCATTTTTGTTAACTGGAAAAATTGCTGTATTGGCCTGGAAAATCAGCTCATCTACACATTAATACAAATAAGCCTAGAAAATTCATTTTTGGCTGTTTGCCTAATAATACAACGCAAAGAGAAAAATAACAGATCTGTAAAACGTGGAAAATTGCTGAATGGCTGAAAAGATTATCAGGTCATGTACATATTAATACAAAAAAACCCAGATATTTCTTTTAAATACCTCTAGCAATTTTTCCTACATTGTGCTCACAAGGTTTTTTTCAAAAAAGCACAGATCTATACAAAACAGATAATAATATAATGGTCTTAAAATCTAATCAGATAATAAAAGAATACCAAATTTTATCTGTATAACTCAAGTAATTTTCTCATAAATATGCTTACAATGTTTTTATGCCAAAAGTCCAAGTCCCAATAAATTCAAAACGTTTACAAAGTTGAAAAGCATATCCACAACAACAAGAACCTACCAGTTAGTAATCAGGTCCAGAGACAAATTTTTTGGCTCACTAATTTTGGAGCTATCTTGCTTACAAGAAAGTGTGATCGAAGGAAGGACAATACAAATCCAATGTTTCCCATCCATGTTTGTGTGTGTGACAATTACAACACAACTGTTTGTCAGTTATTAATTGCCTCCCTTTAACATATTACTACTATATCATGCCAAAGAAACGAGAGCAAATTGCCTTTCCCAAAGTAAGGTGGCTGACCCAGGCCAACATGGGTGGATATTGAACCTGCAACCCTTGGATTACAAATCCAATGCTCCATCAACATAACTAATGCAACTCCCTAATATAACAAGAATGTAAAGTTAAGAGCAATTGAGTCAATTGTCATTTTCACTCACAATCACCTTTTCACCACATCTTTTGTCTCCCAAACTGACCTGCTGCTTCAGTGTTGCAGATAGGATCCATAGGGTAGGGAGCACATATCATTTTAGAGGGACAAAATAATAGTATATAATGTCCTAACAGTACATAAAAATGAGATAATCTTATTTGTTTCAACAGGTTTGCCACCTTAACTTTGCAGTCTGCACTGATACATCATATTGTTCTGGGACACTTACATCACTGCAATACATATTTTATGTGCTCAAGTCACTATGAAAACATTAACATATCTAAATGTCTGGTTACCCTGATATGAGCTGCAATACAGAATTTTCCATTCCTGATCTTGTTCTGTTTTAACTTTAGTGTGCACTCATTATATACCAGTATTTATTACAATGCACACTTTTTCTGAATTACTTTTCATTCACAAGTATTAAATCAAGTCACATCTTGACTATATGCAAACATTTACCTCAAAATAAATTAAATCCTCCTTGTCATATGTGGGGGGGAGAGCTTTAACTTCGAAAATATGTTACACTAATAACTGTCAAACACTTTACATTGCAACTTGTCAGACTGCCAAACTGTTTCCATTGCCAGATACACTGTTTTTATACAGATATTCATTGCCATCGTCCAGTTTTATTACCTTCTGCTATTGTAATGCCAATGCTAGTGCCAAACCAACACATGGATCGACATCCACTAATGTAAAATTGGAGGTGTATTGTTGTTTTTTTTTGTTGATGAAAAAGTGTGACCAGGATGTGCACAGGGTCAAGATCTGGGGGACAGAGGACTACATATTGCAGGAAACTCATGAGCCTGTGCTCCATGTATAACACTGACTTTTTGTACCACAAGGTGCACATAACTTTTTAAGTTTGGCAAAAAAGTGTACATTATTAAACTCTTATGCAGAAACCAGTCCTCTGCCTCGGTTGACAGTGACTGTAAACTTTAACTGTTAGACCCAAACAAAGACAGGTTTCTTGGTATTTTGAGAGCTACATACATATGAAGCTAAGTTCAGCTGAACTCAGGAATTGTGTAGTAACCATCTTCCTTGTCAGTGAACAGTGACCTTAACCTTTGACCTTTTGACTCTGAAATAAAGTGACTCATACTTTAAAAGACAATCTACATAAGAAATATAGTGACGGTATGGTCAGCAAAACTGAATTTATTGCACAGAAACATTCAGGTGACATAAAAAAAACCCATCACATTATATACCTATAATTAACTACTAAGTTATTTGTAAAATACTTCTCATCACCACCACTGCAGACATTGCATACCAAAAATGTCAGACTCCAAAAATTTAAACATTTAGAAAAATTGGAAAAATAGCAAATGGAATGCAAATCAGATCATCTACATATGCATATGAACTGGCATACCCAGATCCATCTTTCTATCCTTGGTGGGTTTTGCTTAAATGTGCTAACACTGGTTTCATAAAATGTCCATCCTGATAAACTGTGGAAAATATCATTCCTATAAACTTAATAGTTTTTGTGCTATTTTACTAAAATGGACTTAGCGCAGATCAGACCTGCATACTGATGTATAAATGTATTTAGAACAGATCAGACCTGCATACAGATGTATAACTGGCTTTAACACAGATCAGACCTACATACGGATGTATAAATAGATTTAACACAGATTAGACTTGCATACAAATGTATAAATGGACAGAAGCAAAACAAAATGCTCCCTTATCACATTGACATCATAGAAAGATTGCACACTGATTTACCTTCTCTGTGCAGAAAGTTTGGAACATTAAGGAATAATCTTTGTCCTCTAGATTATCTGGGGAACTTTTTATGGCTGCATTAATTATGTGCATGGGCTCTTCATTTGTGTCAGGGATACTCTGCAAACAAAAGGATGAAAACATTCTGAACATGCTTGATGACCAGAAAAGCTTGACCAAAAAATTCAAAGATTACCCACTCCCCAATCCACAATGATTTTTGAACTCTTTAGCTTCACATGGTATGTAACTGATTTGGCAACAGGAGCTAACTATTCCCAGAAAGAGTCTGTACTTGGATAACCACTAACACTGGCTCATAGAGAACAGTGATATTTTGCAATATATTTTGATATTTTTGTGCTGAAGAAAATAAGTGCAAAGTATACCTTTATAGCAATACCTTTAATCATGCTTTGGTAGGAAAATGTATTTCTTTTAGTTACAGTTTAGTTTTCAATGAAGACCTACAAGTTGCTTTTGCTGACAGCATCTACAAAATACGTAAATTTGTACCCACATGTAGGTTGTTTGGCAGTTTATTGAGACAATAATAACCAATATGAAAATGCTTTAAAAATAATTATTTCAGAAAACATCTGACAAGTCAAACATCTTAGATGGCCTGGGTATAACTTGTCAACAGACACCTGTATTATAAAATAATTCATCAGTAACTGGAGTTATGATGGAACAATGTTGTTCTTTAAAACATTCAACTTATTTGCTAACTGAGAATACAGTTACACCAAAAACATCCATGTTTTCAAGCACAAAATTATCTTACAAACATCATTTATCAAATCTGAATTTGCATTTGACTACAATGATATGCCAACCAGCAAAATACAAACATGCACAGATATTACTTTATTCCTTTAGTGTGTCTATGTGCTTGCAAGGATCAATTTTGGATATCAAAATATAGAAGTGTTATGTTCAGGCATATATATGCATCATCATTTAGTGATCTGGGTAAATAATCACATTAATTTTGCTTATCAGCTGTGCTTCATGCTATTTCATTGACTAGCACATTAAATTTATCTGCAGTTAATAATACCTTGTTGTTTGATTGGTTAAAAATATATTAGGTTAATATGCAAGAGCATACTCACATGCACTTAGTACAGTTCTAAAGTTCAATTAAGTCTGAGAGATCATCAAATAAGTTTGTTGTCATTAAAATTTATTACATTATATCACATGCTTTCATACTTGCTTTTGTCATTATTTTGTTTTCTCTCAAATGCCTTTCAATCTTTGAACAAGGTGATTAATTTGTATTTTATTTTTGCTTTGTGTAACTCATTATTTAATGCAACAACAGTTGATATTTGTAATCATCTTAAATGAATGAAAGCCACTACATATATTTACACCATAGGCAGATGGTACTTTTGTAGTCTGATGGTTTATTTATTCAAGACTGTTTGAAGTCAGATGGTTTACTCATTCAAGACTGTTTGAAGTCAGATGGTTTACTCATTCAAAACTACATTTGAAGTCAGATGGCTTATTCATTCAAGACTGCATTTGAAGTCAGTTGGTTTACTCATTCAAAACTACATTTGAAGTCAGATGGTTGACTCATTCAAAACTACATTTTAAGTCAGATGGTTTACTCATTCAAGACTGCATTTGAAGTCAGATGTTTTACTCATTCAAAACTACATTTGAAGTCAGATGGTTTACTCATTCAAGACTGCATCTGAAGTCAGATGGTTTACTCATTCAAAACCGCATTTGAAGTCAGATGGTTTACTCATTCAAGACTGTGTTTGAAGTCAGATGGTTTACTCATTCAAAACTGCATCTGATGTCAAATGGTTTACTCACTGAAAACTGCATTTGAAGTCAGATGGTTTACTCATTCAAGACTGCTTCATTAATATATTAAAAGATTCTTGGGATTTACTTTGTTTTTTTTTTAATGCTAAAGGCCATGGCTGTTACTATTTTAACTTCCAAGACAAAAGTTACTACTTCATTAAAGCCAGGTGCATTATGCTGATGAACAGGAAAAACAGAAGCGGGGAGGTAAGATTTAAACGTAAGTGAATGTATAAAATTAAAACCTTCAGAGTCTGGGCTTCTATAAATTATATTACAATTTTAAATGAGAAAGGTTTGCATTGGGCAGGACTAAACAACATAATTTTGTGCAATAATTAGTATCTGAGAAATTTTATTAAAGATAAAACTACTGTGTGGCTACCTATGTAATATTATCTAAATATGGCATTTCTAACAGACAATCCCTAGGTGAAAGAAAGCTTTAAAGTGGATACTGTACTTGAGCCTTTCTGAGTAACAACAATCTAAGTTATGGCTTTATTCATCAATTTCAAATGCATAACACTTCCAACCTGCTAGATAACAAAAAGTGTCCAAGTCAAAAGGTACTGTCTATGTCAGGCTACTATCCACATGACTTGTAGTGTGTTCCATGCAGACTTATCAGTAGCACTTTCAATCACTAATCTGATCAAGGATCCATTTACATATCACCAGATGCATATGTCAAGCTATTTACTTCTTTGTAAGTATGTTTTATATCAGAAATGCATTATTAAATTTATGAAAGATTGTAAAATCTGGCACTTCTATTAATGAAAAGGATTTTAATTTTGGCAAGTTCTATCTTACAGATCACAGAATTTGAGGTTACATCAGAAGTGGTAAATATTTATTTGATTTATTCCATGATCTCACTCTAATCATGCAGATCTGGGTCTTTGAAATTGGTATACATAGTCAAAAAATCTTACCTGTATGGAGACAGAATCCTCCCTGCCAGGCTCAGGTTCATCCATCACATCAGGGCTCTCTGGGGGTGTCAGGTCCGTGAACCGTTTCATAATAACATCAAAATGCCTAGAAATATAGTAAAATCTGCCTGTAAGGACACTTTTATATGAAGGACACTTGCTCAAAAAAATTTTTTTTGCAGAAATCCCAATAAAAGTCCCTAAGTATACCAGTAAATTGTCCTTTTCAAAACAGAATTATGTTGACCACACATAGAGAACACTTAATTTTTTCCTGAATGTGTATTCTTGTTGTATGTAAAGGTCATTCTACTTACTCCCTAAATAATACAAAGCTCTAAAACAATTATGAACAAGTTCAAAATGCAAAACAGGATGAATAGACAGCATGTGAATGGGAAATGAATGATGAATGGAAATAGAACAAATGCAGAATACAAAGTGCTACGTACAAAACATTGAAGAGGTAAACTTTAATGCTACACGACATACACCATAAATGTAAAGCAGTCAGCCATAATACTAAACCATTAATAATAAATGCTCAAACATAAGCACATGATAAAGCCTAAAGTTGAGAGATAAACCATACATCATAAATGGTAAACCATAACCAATAAACAAAAAGGAAACTAATGAAAACACCACAAGAAAAGGATCATTTCTGTCTATCCGTTATATTGTTAATTTCCAATGAAGATGACTGTAATGGAAAACAATTGAATATGAAGAAAGCCTACAGTGAGCATGAAATAAATCTTCCTATGATGTGACTGGCAGTTTTAACTCAAAATTATAAGTACATGAAGACAATGCTTCTCTTGATTATTTTTGTATCTTTGTTCTACTTGTATAATAATACAATTTCGAAATATTCCATAAATTATTATTAATAAGCAAATGACAGTTATCTGTGTATACTATGTAATTTATGACTGGTTACTTTGAGATATCAAAAATAACAGTCACACTGATAAATACTGAGCATAAAACAAAAGCAGCTTTCACAAAAATATGTCCATTTTGCTTTTTTTCCTCATTCAAAATATTTTCAAATTAAACTTTATTTAGTGTCAAGGTATGGAGATCAGTAGATGAGAGTAGATGATAACACCATCTGTTGTATGTAGCTTACATGCAACAGAAAAAGCACACATTTCATAACTACAAACTATGATTAGATCACTTTCCTGTGGCATTTTCCCATAATTTTACATAATAAAGAAATGTTGCCTTTCCTTGGCTTTTCTTGTCTAGAAACTTCATCAAAATTACAGTGTGAGGTGTTCATGACAGCGCTTCTTACTAACCAACATACCACACAGTGTTTTTGAATAGTATCTTTCATGGTCCCAAAGGCAGAGGGTGGGGGTGCAGTGCAAAATAAGTGACACTGTACAATTCAGAATTTAATGCTTAGATAAGTTGATAGAAAATGACTGGAAATTCAAATATGAGAGAAAAAAACATAACATATATACTATCTGATGCATTTAATACACTTCAAAACACAAAAACTGCTTGTGGATTTAGCACTGTCATGGATAGGAGGGTTTAAAGGTGATGCAGATCTTGCTACTGTTATTTAGGTACTTGTTAGTGACTGGATGATACTGTTGTTCAAACTTACCCAAAGATCTTGCTACTGTTATTTAGGTACTTGTTAGTGACTGGATGATACTGTTGTTCAAACTTACCCAAAGATCTTGCCGACTTTTTCTGAGCACTGAATATGCTCGTCCTGAATCCGCCCTGATGCAGGGAGTGTTGCTGTTATCAACAGATATTTTATACATTACTCCGAATGATTAATGTCCGCATGATGTTGGCAGTATGTGACAAATATAAAATGGGGGCCCCGAGTGGCCGAGTGGTCTAAAGCGCTGTCCGTTACGGATCACTGCCATCTCACCTCTGTCTGCGTGGGTTCGAGTCTAAGATTCGGCGAATGTGGATATGTGAGAAAGCTTGCCAGTAGCTTCTCGTGGGTCGGTGGTTCTTTCCGGGGATTTCCCGGTTTCTTCCTCCACCATTACTACTGGCCGCCATGTATAGCCTATCGTGTGCTGAAAAATGGCGTTAAGCCCCACAACAACAACAACAACAACAAATATAAAATGCTCCCAATGCTACTGAGTTCACAAAATCTAACTCCATCAACCATGAGTTCTGAAATTTAGGATTGCTGGGCTTTGCTAGCTTCACAGATGGCTCCTCCTGACTTTTAACATTACAACTGAAATATTCATGTTCTGAATTTTATGTATGGAGAAAATACAGCTTAAACATTTTCATCCATTCAAGGCAACAAAGAGTAATAACTTTTGTTTCTTTAACATGCATCTGTGATTTACCAAACTTATATAAACTGGGTTGTTTAATTTTATGTACGTTGTCCATGCAGGATAATCTAATGGGCTCTCACACAGCAGTACCCAAAGAAAAGAGAAAAGTTATCAATTAGTGACAATTAACTAAGCAATCTATGGAGTGGTGGCTGTTCAACTCTAACCACCTTTGTGTTTTAATTGCCTCTATGACAATTAACTGTATAAACTGCCCAGGGGTGATAGTATTTCCTGCAAATTAAGCTATGCAAATCAAGACTATTTACTTTTTATACAGGCATATATCACAATGTCAAGAAAGGTATCTCTTTCTTATATACAATTTACTGAAATCATGTTTTTATAAATGTGTTGGGTTTGGGTTCAAAACTTGCATGAAACATCACAATCTACCATTTATGCATGTGTTTACGGCAGTCATGAGAAAAATCTGTATATGGTAAAAATATCCATACAGTTATCACCCTGGAAATATACAGTAAATCTTGTAAAATATGAACCCTGTAAAAATGTTAACATTGGAAATATTTGTGATTAATAATTTTAATTTCCCTGCATTAATGTGACCTTCAATTTTTGCCTATAAAAAAATAATTTAAAAAGATTCTAATATACATGATAAATACAAATTATTGTTGTTAGAATGAAAAGCACAAAACATTTGATGACATTTTATCTACTCTTCATATGTTCAGTAACTAATGTATATTTTTCTTTCGAACGATTAAAAAAAATGTCCTAATAATGTTTTGTGTCCTTTTATTTCCCCATCTAGTTATAAAATTGTGACCTTCCTGGAAAACACACACCACCAAAAATAAAATCAAAGCATAGAGGATACCAAAAAGTTTTTTGCACTTTCTTGGCATTGTTATACCTGTAACTTCCATTTTTTTTTGCCCTATTAAATATTGTTTTGATTGACAATCTTATGCATCTCTAATTGCACAAAATGGTTTTGATAAATGAAGAAACACAAGTACTTTCTTTGGTTACCATGATGCTGACCCATGTATTTAGAATTTTGGATTTTCCAAAAAAAAGAATTATGTTGCTGCCAATTAAGTATATCTATATTATGTATATTATTTTCACAATAATGACTGAAGTAAGGGTCATTAAGTTAATGAAAATTTTAATGCCAATATTCTAACATCTCAGTTTGCACTTTAAGAGGGGAATTTTGTATAGTGTGTACTAAGATTTCATTTTTCATAAAATTCCAAGGTTAATCTACTGTAACAGTTCAAGCTGATGTCCTGTAACAGTTTAAGTAAACATCACATGATCCAACAAGGACATTGGTGTTGATAAAAAGGTCAGACTGACCTAGTTCCTGATTTACTAGAACTGAAACAACTGATTTTGTTTAATATTTAAAATATCATATGATTCATTCAAAAGCTTTGTTTTCCATGCTAGCTATGGCATCTTAGTTTACTATATGTGAAATATTTATTTCTGATATTGCTACTGGTCTTGGAAGAGATAGTGAGGGGATAGATTCGTTTAATATAGTCTTTTTTTCGAACTGCAGTACTGTAACATTCATTCAAGGACATTTAAATTCGTAACTCTATTGGATTTACTGTGAATTGATTTAAAGGACATTTGGATTTAAAACACAGTGATTATTTTGTGGTGTTGGTACATCAGGACATTACAGTTATCATTCAGAATACCTTTGGAACATATTCAGATTATCTGGAAATATTGGACTTTTTAGAACTTTTAGGATCTGTAGGAATTCATTAACAACTGTAAGTAATTTTTAATTCTTTCACTTTGTTATTTTAGGAAAATATATAAATATTTTAAACTATACAGAACTTGCAGGTTATTGTTCTTTCTTGTTACTTAATTTAAACCCCTAGAGATCATAACACTTATAAACATTACTATAATGCATATAGTGAAAGATACGATGTTTTTAACTGTTATCCATATATTTTATCAAAGTTAATGGCAGTCTGTCAAAAATAACAAAAAGGAGGAAAAGGAAAAAATTAGGGCTCTTGGAAAGACCTTGTTTTGATAAACAATGAGATTTTAGCTAAAATGCAAATGGCAAATGGAACAAATGCATTTTGAACACAAATGAAATGCCTGCAAAATGCATTACTCGAGTACATGCATATTTGAGCATCTGTAACAAAGTTAACTACTTAAAAAGAATTTCAAGTTAAGTTCCCCAAAGATCTAGTATTGATAAAATGTGTTTGTTTTAATATTCTAACTTGTTTTTATACAGGTACACCACCGATTTTCCAGCAACGGATGGTCCGGCACCTCTTTAAGTCCAGACAAAATTACAAAAGGGCACTTGAAATTCCAGGCACCACCAAACTTAGCTTACTGGGCACGCACTCACCTGGATTGTTTCCACTGCAATTGTTGGTGGTGATATTTGTATTTGGTGTGATTCTTTGCTTAATTACTTACATTTAACCCTAGCTATGGCTTCTAAGAAAGATGCAAGCGTCAGTGGTGGTGTCAAGCATAAACATCAGTCAATATCGATACAAGATAAAATAGAACTGTTGAAAAAGCTGGACCGTGGTGTTTCCATGCGAAAGCTGTGTAACACATATGGTATTGGTTGATCATTTGTTTACAATATAAAGAAGCAGAGGGACAAACTATTGAAATTCTATTCAGACTGATTCCAAGAAGCAAATGAACATTAGAAAAACTATGAAAGATGGTATGAGTACTGAGCATGACCAAGTGATGATGGAATGGTTTCGACGTGGGAGTGACGGAGTGGACTTGTCAGGCAGGATGGTAATGGATCAGGCTCAGTTCTTTCATAAAGAACTTAAATTAGAACATGAGTGTGACTATAGTGATGGATGGCTTCAAAGGTTCAAGAAGTGTCATGGAATTTCCATGCATAAAGACAATAATCCTGACAGCCCTCAACTTGCAGACCTTTGTGATTAACTCTACAGTTCTAGGAAATTTCTAACATTTGCCACTTTGTGAGTGGTAGTACAGAAACATTCGAAGCAAGAACAGTAATTAATAAACCCATTTCATTTATACCTGTATTGTTGAATTATTATTACGTGACCTCGGTTGGTCCGGCAAAACTGTTAATCCGGCAAGGCTTTGGAACCAAGTGTGCCAGAAAATCGGTGGTGTACCCGTATATGAAATATTATTTTGAATACATTTTGTGGTGACAAATAAATACTCTGAGTTCATAATTTTTCATTGGGTATACATTTCTGTAGGTTTCATAGAGGCAACAAACCATGAATTTCAAGATCCAATGATCTATGATTCTTCTGTGAAAACTACTGGATCAATCCCCAAGGCACACCATGAACAATGATCCTTCTGTGAAAACTATAGGACCAATCTCCAAAACACCTGATGAACAATGATCCTTTTGTGAAAACTATAGGACCAATCCTACAAAAAGATCCCATAAACAATGGTCCTTCTGAGAAACTATAGGACCAATCCACAAAAGACCACATGAACAATGATTGAAAACTATAGGAAAAATCCCTAAGTCAACAAATTCAAGCACCAACAAAAATGTCATTTAAAAAAAAGAAAAAAAAAATTAAAAAATTGATGACCACGAAAATAAAAGAAAAGAGCTACCTATACAAATTATGGTCAAGGTATGTGGTCTAGAACAAATGTTTTTATGCAATGTTATTATGCAAAAAAAATTAAATTTTCCTTCTTTCAGTCACTGACCTTATCTTGGACTTTTTGACCTCCAAATCAATATGCTTCTTTCTTATTGTGTAATTCATCCAAAAACTCTGGTAAAGATATATGGACAAAGATTAAAATTTTCAAGCAAAAGCTATTTTTCTTCATTCAGTCAGTGCCCTTGCCCTTTACCTTCTGTTCCCAAAATCAACTGGCTTTTTCTTTATGCCTTGCTAGCCATCCACAAAGTTTGGTAAAACTCTGTGATGTAGAAGATGAGTTTTGAACAGCAGTCAGTGTTCTTTTAGTCACTGTGACCTTTGCTTTCATATTTTGAACCTGAGACTAATAGAGTTCTTCCTTTCTTCATGTGCAAACCATGCACAACATCTGATAACTGCTGATGTTGGAGAACAAATAATTGTGCAGGAACCATTTTTCTTCTTTCACTTGACCACTGACCCCCAAACTGACATGGTTCTTCCTTACTCCAAATGCAAGCTATCAACAAAGTTTGGTAACTGAAGATGGTGGACAAATTCGAGTTACTGTGCAGAAAAGAAATTGGTGACATTCGGATGGGCAGACTGACAACAGCATAGTATCATATGCTCTGTCTCTAGGCATATGTATAAAAACACTAGATAGATCCAAATGCTTCATAAAATGTATCATTTTAATTGGGATTTATTAGATCCTTTTTATTCACTCCCAATATAAAACTTCAAGTAAAACAATAATGGCTGTGTCAATGATTTCTTTAGAAACGATGGCAGGATCTAAAAGTTTGAAAAGTTTAGCCTTAATTTTATATCAGCATCCAGATGATTTCAGCAATATCTGCCAGCATTAATTGCCAGCTGCCAGTTGTTCTTGGCTCCAATATTCAAAACTTACGTTTTAAAGTCCTCAAATGAAGAGAAGGCTCCTATGACTCCCATTCTCTGACAGACGGGTGGTTCCTCATTCTCGTCGATGATGTTCATACCATCGCTAATACTTGGGATCTTTGGCACTGAGCTGTCAAACCTTATCACCATCAGGCTGAAACATGGGAATCAAAATTTTATTAATTAACTTGATGGATCTGTCTGCTGTAGATGTATGAATTAGCATTTAATGACATGTCAGCACAATAATGGTTTTATGGTGCCAATTAAAACTAAAGTTCTAAAAATGTTAACATAAATATTGAACAAAAAATGTGGCAGATATATCTTTTAAATAAACATCAACTTCAGGTACTGGAAAAAAAAGAGGTCAAAATATTAACATTTTGTAAAATGACTATAAAATAAAAGATAAAGGGGGAAAAAAAATTCCTTAAAATATAGGGTCAAAAACATATTTCACACTATACCATGGTTAAGTACATAAGGCAGTTCTTGCTATACCACAGCTGAGTACAAATATGTTTCACACTTAGCATGGTTAAGTACCTAACGCAGTTCATGCTATACCATAGTTTGGTACAAACATGTTTCACACTATACCACTGTTTCTCACTGTACCATGGTTAAAGTACATAAGGCAGTTCTTGCTATACCATAGTTTGGTACAAACATGTTTCACACTATACCATGGTTAAGTACACAAGGCCGTTCTTGCTATACCATAGTTTGGTACAAATGTGTTTCTCACTGTACCATGGTTAAGTACATAATTGAGTCCATGCTTTACCACAGTTTGGTACATACATGTTCATTATACCATGATTAAGTACATCAGACAGTTCTCGCTGAACTGCAGTTCAGTACTTAATGCAGTCAGTAGTTATGGATCCCATCTACAGACCCTTGACTTTGGCTTGAAACCCAGGCATGTGATTTGCACAAATATGACTGGCCTTTCATTGGATATAACTCCTACAGCTATCCTAAGACCCTCCCCAGCAACTTCATGGGGAGAGGATATTAGGTGCAATGGAGGACCAAAATTACCATCAAAAAACAATTTTTTTTTATTGAGAGGGGACCCATAATTAAATGGGGGGGGGGAGACTAGAGTTTATTTATATGCTACCAAACTAGTAATACCTTCTAATTCAGATTCTATGGCAATTTTACATGATATAAAACATTCACAACACCATTTCTCATTCTGCACAGGGATAGATTTTTAATGAAAAAGAATTTCAAAGATTTTCCTCACTGGTTATACTGGCTATTTAACAAAGACCTTGTTCATATTATATTTTTTAAAAGAATGTTTAATTCCTTTTATTTTGGTTGTTGTTGTTGTTGTGGGGCTTAACACCATTTTTCAGCACACGATAGGCTATACATGGCGGCCAGTATTAATGGTGGAGGAAGAAACCGGGAAATTCCCGGAAAGAACCACTGACCCACGAGAAGCTACTGGCAAGCTTTCTCACATATCCACATTTGCCGAATCCTAGACTCGAACCCACGCAGACAGAGGTGAGATGGCAGTGATCCGTAACGAAGAGCACTTTAGACCACTTGGCCACTCGGCTTTTATTTTGGTGTATGATTGATAGGTATAATTTGGGGTATAGCATATACAGCTTGGCCATAGTTCAGATGTGTAGCTATCAAAAAACTGCTAGCTCCGGTTTGTAAAATCATTTCAGAGGTAAACTGTATTAAAAAAGAGCCAATAACTATTTTTACTTTTTATATATTTTGTGATTCATTCATTGCACTTTCAGATGTTGCTATTGTCTAGCCTGGCAAAATTTGTTTTCACTATTTCAATAACTGCTAAAGATAGTGTCCGTTTTGACTAAATCAGACTGATTTTTTAAAAGCACATGGGAGCAGCCATTTTGGTCTACTGTATGCATAGATCATGTCTAATTTCTACAAGCACAATATCGAAAGAAATTTCAGTCACAGTATGTGAAAGTAATAAAGGGGTATGTCAACATTCATGTTACAAAAATCACGTTACACCTGTCACTCTTTCAGAAATATATCATATCTGTAGAGTACAATTGTAACTGTTAAAGTGGAAGTAAACTGAAAGAACACTTGTGTAACTGTTTAAGGGGAAGCAAACAGGTCACATGAAAAATCCTTAGCCTCTGAGGACTGGAAAATAAAACACAACTGGTAACAGCTGAAAACTTATTCAAGGATGACTGATGAATATTTACTTTAAGGAAAGATCAACTATTCTAGTAAAATAATGAAATTCTTAAATCTTAACCAAATGAAGAAAACAAAAAAAGCCTTATGTATGGTGGATGCAAAAAGCTAGCATCCCAATGTGTTTCTAATGAATGTTAGTAATAGAACTGAAATGATCTCCAACTTGTACCACTATTCCTTAAATATGGGTAAAACCAATTATACCTCAACTTTGCTGAACTGATCTTTGACTTGTATCATTTGAGGTTAAACACTAGTCAGTTCATAACACCACTGTTTTTGCTTAAATTATTTTTTACTTGTTTCACTGAAGCTTAAACAATGGTAAGCTGTTAATACAACATTTCTGCTGAAATGATCTTTGACCTGTATCACTAAACACTGGTAACACCTATTACACCAAAGTTTTTCTGCATTAACCAAACAAAATTCAGTGCAGATAAAAAACTTTGAGCGGAGTTTGAACAAAACCAAAAAAGAGATGCACTTACCGATTAGGGTGGGACCTGGGTAGCAGGAAGCGGAACTCGACAGTGCAAACATCATCTAGCTCTCGATGCTGTAGACAATTAAGTTCATATGCTATGTAGGCCCTCCTGATATATACCTGAGTGTAGATATACCCAGGAAACATTTTAGTACAAACTTAAGTCTAATGGCTTTCAGCCAATTGCAAACAGGTACAGTCTGCTCAGCTGTGCATATACAAGTGTTAGGCTAAATGAACAACAACATAAATTGCATAGTTTTTGGAAATCCTGGCAAATATTTTGTGATGGCTGGTTGTCTGAGTGGCACAATCATAATTTATTACCAACCAGACATGATGAGAAGTCTTTTAGAAAAACTCTATGTTGATATGACCATCTATTCAGAAGGAGTAACAGTAACAAGATTCTTAAGATGGCAGCATTGGAAGCCATACTGGATTTGTGATTGGCACAATTTTCATTTAGGACCAATAAGACATCAGATGAAGCCTTCTGGTGATAAATGCATGTCAATATGACTTTTTGTTCAGGAGTAGCAATAACAAGATTTTCAAGATGGCAGGGTATCAGATCAGCACCTTTTCATTTCGGACCAACTAGACATTATAAGATGTCTTTTAGTGAAAAACCCCATGTTGATATGACAATCCATTCAGAAGGAGTGGTAATAAAAAATGTTTCAAGTGGCCATATTAGACACCAAAATAGACCAATTTTCATTTAGTATTAACTAGACATCATAAGAAGTCTCCTGGTGGAAATCCTATTTCAGTGAGTTTCCATTCAGGAGTGATTTTCAAGATTACTACCATGGTGGCCATGCTGGATGTCAGAATGGCACTATTTACATTTAGGGTCTACTAGACATAATAAGACATCTTCTGGTGAAATCCTCATGTCAATGTGATTTTATGTTTAGGAGACGTAGCAATAACAAAAATTTTCAAAGTGGGTAATTTTAACAGTGAAATGAAGATAGAACACAGGAGAAATGCAAATATTATACTTTGGTACCCCACTCACTCTGATAACTTGTGAACGTGCTTATAATGAAAGGAGGTGTGAATCACATTTTTTAATCAGAAAATTGATCCCTTTTTGTTGAACTTGAAGAAAAATCACGATCAAAGTCGGTAACTGAAACGCTGATATATTGCTCATTTTATACTCAAAAACGGAAGACAGAACCTGGAAATTTTAATCAACATTATGAAATTATCAACTTTTAAAGGAGAAGTCATATAATTTGTTACATTTTCTTTCCAAACGACATTCTTAGTACACCATAACTGAAAATATTCAAGGAAATTTTGATCAATGAAAATGTCACTTATGCCCAGTGTAGGCAGTAAATTAATATTTAAATGCCAATTAAATAATTTTTATTAAGTGAAATGTGTGTTTTAGTTCTATCTTTTAGTTCCTCTTAAGTGTCATAAATGCAATGTGTATTTAAATGAAAAATGTGTCAATCTACTGTAACAGCTATGTCCGTGAGTGTTTCTCTGAGAACATAATTAGGTGCCAACCGTGTTTTGATAACTGACTTGTGGAAGTATTTGTTGTATTGTTGCACTGAATTAAAAGCTGGCATCCTTTGTATTATCATGTTAAATATGTCTTCAGAATCAAATAAAGGAGGTGGAATAAAAGAAAAGTTAAAAGGCATGTAAATCCTACATACTTAAAATCTAGTGGCCCGGGTCATATGTCGGGTGAACTCACTTCAGTTGATAAATCGAACACTGTTATAAATGTTATTGTGTATGTAATATAATTAAACTACCTTAAAATAACCAACTCATTCATAACTGTGATCAAAGATGGCAAGGCAACCAAGCGAAATGAATACTTTGTTAAATAAAGAGCATGATTCACAGATATGGAGCACTGTGGGCAAATGAGTTGCAGAGAATTCCTCAACTGGCACTTAGAGATATCCTCAAGGATGATAAGAAATTTCACTATTACTTCTAATGAAATCATGACATCAATATTGTACTAACTGAACAATAAAAAAGCTGAGTTTTGACTTAGACAATTAACTCACGAAATAAATGTCACTAGTTTTTGAAAAAAATGGAATCTTGTTTGGTGGTGTATCAACAGTTAGTCCAGTTCCCTGCTACATTGACTCCCTACTTGGCACTATACTATTAAATACCACTCTGGGAACCAGACTAATCAACAAAACATGCAGTGACGTAATACACAAATGTTTTTGCATGCACGTGATGGTTATTAAAACCAGTTGGATCAATGTTAATGCTCTTTCACATGCTGGACATTTTGAAAATAAATGTAATCTATGCAGAATCACAAACAACTTCATTAGAAAAAGCATGTTATTAACAATTATTATGTACTTACTGACATGATTGTAAAAGGAGGATTCAGTCATTAAACAGCCCAGTTCCCTACTCCCCTCCCTGGCGGTTTTCTTGATATCTAGCGGGATTTTCTTTTAGGTCCCTCGGTAACTCGCGACCTTGACTACAGTGCAGTCTATATTTGTGGAACCCATTGTGCTCAAGTTATCGAGGGAGAGGTGTATCTATAATGTGAAATTTTTATATCTTTTTCTTTTTCCTCCTGGACTTTGAATTATGCAGAAGAACAAATCAGTTGTTTATTTTAAGTCAATCCAGTGAGCGCGTTTGTGTGGATTTTAGATTTTTAACATAGCCTCAACAATTTTCCAGTCATACTGCTACAATGTCTGCAGTGTGGCAGTTTATAGTGATGTCTAACATTAGGAAATCATGCCACAGGTGTAGCATCACGTCCCACCAATTCACATTATCCTGACGCTAGTCTTAACACTAACCTCTTAATGCTGAGTGCTAAGCGAGGCAGCTTCTATTACCATTTTTGCAAGTCTTTGGTATGACTTAGCCAGGGATCAAACCTGCAATTTTCTGCATCCAAGGCAGATGCTCTAACCACTTAGGCCACCAGAGCAATCAATCTGATGAGAGAATCATGGCACTGAAACTGTCTGCACATGGCGTGTCCTTGTGAAATATTGAATTTCTTGCACTGTAACTACATTACTACTAGCCTTATTTAAGAAATAACTAATGCTTACTGTTATGTGTAGGCTCATACAAAAGTAACAAAAGAAAAGAGAGAAGCCAACAAGCTTTGTAAGTTTTAACAAAATAATATATTTCCCTAGAAAACAAGGTAAAAATATGAAATAGGACTTACGGTTTGTGAATATAATCCAAAAATTAATCCTAGAATTCAAAAATATAAGTCCTATCACTAAACAGTTCTAATTGAATCCAGGTTTGAATCTCGATGAAGTTCCAATATGAAAGGCGATGACATCAGATGAGGTCGTTGTACTGATGGCAACAGTTCCTCGTTGAATCACAATTTATAATGTTCCAGTTTAGAATTCCAGAATAAATTTCCACTAAATGTCTTTGTCCAAGAATTTTTATAAAGAAGAGCACTTGTGTGTTTTCCAGAGAATATAAATTATTAAATCCACAAAATAGAAGAAGTCTAAATCAACTGGCATCAACACTAAAAAAAAAAAAACACCTTGAGCTCTAAAGGTGTAGAATACGACTGAACAAATCCACTATAAAACGTCTGTTTTAACCCACGATTTTAGATCACATGGTGGCTCACGTGATGGGGCTACGTGATCACTAATTTGAACAGCGAAGTAGAAAAAAATTGCCAATTAGCATGTAGCCTAGAATAGCCCTATCTAAGAATCAGATTCTCATGCTGGAAATAAATAAAAAAGAAAGGCTGTTTACAACTTAGCTAACATGTGGGCCGAACATGACCTTGGTAATGACCAATCATTCTCATTCAATGTTTACAAAATCGGAACCAAGGTTAAGAACTAGGTTAGCTAAAAATAAAAATGAAGCAAACATTAGCATTCTAAACAGGCTAAAAGAGCTGAACTAAATTTACCAGGAAAAATATCAAATCCAGTAAAAATATTATCCTTACAATAAAATGTAATGAAACAAAAAATAAAAAAAAAAAGAATTTAAAACTAACACACAAGTAATTAAATTACATATACGTAACACTTACAAACTTGATAGTTCTGTTCTTTGATTGCTTATGTTAATAAATTAATTTCATTTCACATCATTACGTAGCTGTTGTTCTTTGTCTCAACAGGAAACAGAAATGAGAGACTGGTAACTTGTTCATCTACTCTGAATATTTAAAACCCCGTGTAAATACTGTATCATGGTAACACTGATGCATATTATGAAACTAATCAAAAACATTAGTGGATCAAGTTTCCAATTTATTTACTTTTCTTTCAAAACAAACTTTGTTTTTTTATTAAATTTTTCATCTTCATTCACAATATTTGATACTTCTTTGTCAACATACAGTAAGCAATGCTTCACTGACTCTGCATGATGTATCAAGGTAATCAGGGCCAGCACAAGTCTGGATTTCTAAGCATAATAACAATGCATTATCTAATTGGTAAAGTTACCCATTTCAAGGCCTATATAACAGGTTCTCAAAATGTAACTTTAAGTTCTTTCAATCTCCATGGCTCAGATGTGAGTATAAAGTCATCAATGAGGTGGAGAATGGAGACACTGCAGAAACAACAAAAAACTTTGGCTTAGCAATCAACTACCTTTGCATACATGATAACCATAACCCAAGACAGCAGAGTGCAAAGCTAAACGTGTTATCAGTAAATATAATGATGATATAATAAACCTACCTCAAGGGCTGACATCCTGACTAGTTTGTTGGGATGGAAGAAAAAGTCCTGTAGAACATCATATATGGCTGTCTCTGAATTAATTAGTTTCTGTAAATAAAGAATGAAATCATTAATACCAAAAATTCTGAGAAATTAATTTTATGAGTAAAATTGTTTCTTCTATAATACATACCCAATGATAATATATTATTAGAATATCCACTACCCAATCAAAGCCCTCTCTAGCGAAAAAAACAGATTTGTCTTCTTCTAGCAATAAATATTCAAAAAGGTTGTCTGATTACCAAGATGGCAGTTACACTAGAATGGTCTCCCCATGTACAGAAGGATTGTCACCAAATGTTGTAATTTGTCAGTCACCACTGAAGAGGATGTACATGTTCTTCCTGGGATGTAATGCAACAAGTGCTTGGTAGGGAGTGCCAATATTATGATTAAGTTAGTATTATTGAAAAATAAAAAGAAAAACATTTTATTGACCAAGCAAATAGTTTAAATAGTTTCTTGATTTGCTTTATCCATTAAAAAAAAAAAAAAATCACTTGTCCTGACGAATGTCTCACGTATCCATGGATTTAAGTAACAAAGCAAATATAGCAGCTATTGTTAATTAGGCTGCATTTTGCCATTTAACATTAAATTGACAAAAATTAATTTTATGAATTCACAGAAATGTTCTTTTCATTTTCAGCTACAGCTTTTAGCTAATTTTTGATAACATACAAAAATGAATAGGATTTTACTGAATTTTTACATCTCACCAAAAATATGAATTCACATGTACAATCCTGATCTTTTTCTAACGATGTATGAACAACAAAGAATTTCAGATGTTCCGGATGTGGGTGATACTGGATTTGCTCAACCCTGATTTTACTTCAAAAGTTGATTTCTTCCTCGAATTTTATTACCTGATCTTAATACATTAGGGGAATATGTAAAAGTTGTTGTGGGATATATACCCATACCAATCAGCCAACACATGAAAAGCAACTTGGAATCTCAATGAGAGATATGAGCTAGGGTTAGCAGAGATCAATGAATGGACATAGTCTTAAAGAAAACAAATATTGTCGCTCCCATAAATCCAGCAAAGTAGACTCACCTTCATCATTACAAGGCTGAGGAGTGACCCAGGAAGGGTCAAGTGATGATCCCACCAGTGATGAGCCCTTTGATATAAAAGGTTTCTTAGACTCTCTCTCATGACCTAAATGTTGTCAGTTAGAGAACAGTTTCACCTGAATGCCATGCAGGTGTAACTTTATGACCCATAATTGCATAAAATACTCACCTGATCTTAGTTTAATAACTTGTAGACTCAGTGAATAATTCAGTGGAACTGGGATGAAACATCAAGCAGAAATATCATCACTTTCTGTTTGATGCATAAGAACAAATGGGATCTCCCTCTTTTTGTTGATTCAGCATGTTCCAGTAACCACTTCAATGCCCTAATGAGGTCCAGAGGATGCCCCAGGTGAGAAGAGTTCAAAGAAAATAGCTGTCTCAAGACAAACGACTGATTTCTCATCAGCTGGAGCATGTTCTTAGCAATGAAGCCTGCCTCATTAAGAGAGAAACCAAGCCATTGTGGCAGAACTGATTATAGTTCATGCTGACCAATAAGGCTAGAATTCCACTGATTCTGCCCACTAAGGATACAACAACTATGAAGCAGATATTGTGCAAAAGATGAGTCAGTGTGCCTTGTTCAACCATTAAGAGATCACAGTAAGTTCTATTTTGGGCAATGAGTTGAGGCAAATCAAAATTGTCTATAAGGTCTGAAGTCTCTATTCTGGTCTATATCTTCCCTTCCATGATGGTGAAACATTTCTATCAACCAGACATGCAGGGTTGGCATTTATGGGTTGGAATAGTAAACTTTTATGCACAGTTAGTTGTTTAGGTTAGAATGCAAAAAGGCAGAATTTCCTGGAAAATCTCTTCTGCTATATTCTGGAGGCCAATTATCCATCATTGTTCTCACTTGTGGGGAACAATAAGGATTAATTTGTACTCCCTCATTTTCTGAATGGAATAGGGAATTGGAGTTGTTGTGGAAAAGGCATATGCACCAAGACCATTCCAATCCAGGGAAATGATGTGTACTGCCTAGGCTTTCAGATCTAGAATTGGTAAGATGATGTTTGGAAGCATGACACTGCACCTCATAGCAAAGAGGTCGAGGTCCACATGGGGCTGATCTCACCTGGCACAGATTTGATTGAAAACCAAAGGGTGGAAGGACTATTTTGTTTTAGCCATTTGATTCAATCTGGATAATGAGTCTGCTTTGACAATGAGTTTGCTTGGAAACTTTGTCTGCTTGGACACGGAGTTTGCTTGGACACTTAGTCTGCTTGGACACTGTGTTTTTGATTGGACACTCTGCCTGGACACTTAGTTTACTTGGACACATAGTCTGCCTGGATACATAGTTTGCTTGGGATGTCACAGACTTGAATGTGGATTTGTCAAACATGACACCACTTAAAAATACCCCAAACAAGTAGCTGGAATTGTGTGCATGAAAAAAACTTTTGTATTATAAATGAACAAAAATGTAGACTGGGTTTCATTGCCATGTACAGCATTACCGATGGTCAATGATTTCAGGCTTGGTGATTTCTGCTCAGTATTGTAACACTGTGCATGACGTTAAGAACTGACAGTGAAGGATCTTTGTTCTCTGGTGAGATTTGACCATATACAGCAGACTTATTGTACTATTTTTCTTGATATTGTCACAATGCATAGAAACCTTGTCATGAGACTCTCCACTAAACAGAAGCAAACTTCAGCTTTTCAGCCATTCTGGAGAGTTGCTGAACTTCAATGGGATTGTTTAACCTGGATATATGGTTAATGGAAACTTTGGTGAAGTTGGTTAAACAGATGACACTGACTAACTCACTGTAAGGGGCCATTGTAAGTTTAACCACAAAGTTTTATTACAAGAACTACTGACCAATAGAGTAGAGAATTAAGATGGTGCCATTTAGATAACTGCAAAGTCATAAAGACAAAAGATGACCAAAACGTTCTTCTATTATGAGGATACAGTGAAATTCTGTAATAAAATAAGAGTGTATACTTCCCTGTAACTTTCACAATAGCTGCCTCCATAAAATTTGCAACTTCTATTGGCCAAACATGATCTCCAATATGAACCTATATGAAAAGATGGGATGTAACAACACTCCCCTGGAGATCAAGGTGTGCAGGATCAAATGGCTTGGACATGTAATTAGGATACCCCAAGAATGGATACCAAAGTAGCCCTCAGATGGACACCAGCTGGTAAGCATAAATGCGGATGGCCAAAGATAGTCTACTGAAGGACAGTGATGACTGAGCTGGAAGAAATGGGACTTTCCCAGGGTGAGGAACAAGCCATTGTTCAAGACTGACCTAGATGGTGGAAGATAGTTGCAGCCTTATTTCCCAGACAGGATGAAGAGGACTAACTAACTAGTAATAATAAAGACAAAAGATGAGTAAATGAGGCTAGAGTGAAATTCCGTAATAAAATACAGCGCATACTTCCTTGTGACGACAAAACTTTAAAGGGTAACTAATACTTGAAAAAAGGAACAAAATGGTTTGGTGTTTAAGGCACAGACATGCAAGCAGTTTATTTAGTGCAGAGGCAATTGGAGTCAAATACCTTATCCAAGGCAGCCAACATGGGCTGATGAGAGGATTGGGCTTGAACCTACACCATTTCAGTTAGAAGTCTGGCAGGCTGATTAATGAACCACAAAGGTTCCTGTCTCCATCTTTTACTTCTTATGGCATGTGTGTGTGTGTGCACATCAGACCAATTATACAGCCTGGAACCAGCAAGGAGCAGTGGGGCCACAAAATAGAAGATATTTATGAGTAGTCTTAAGACAGCACAGACTAGACACAAGCAAGTAGTAACCTAAGAATGATGGGATAAGGGGAAATCTTTCCAGTAGGAGACAACACTTATCTGAGCTCTGTCAAGGTAGGTGATGTTTTAGTATTTTTATTGCTAACACAAGCCAAAAGACATGGCCAATGTCCTATTTCCCTTGGTGGTCTTGATTTACAGTGTAGTCAGTGTTCTAATCTGTTATTGGCAGATAAGTATTTGAAGAATACAAATCATAAAAGTTTATGCACGATGATGCTAGATTTTACTTTACAAGGAAATAGCATATACAACTAAAAATTGTATAGAAAACACTCAAAGAAGCACAAAATCTTAACACTGTGACACCCATGTCTCATATATATATATATATATATAACCAATAACTTATATATAACAACTATATATATATATATATATATGTATATATATGTATATATATATATATATATATTTATATATATATATGCATGCTATAGATGGTGAGCTATAATAATAATAAATGTGCTAATGCAGTTGAGACAAACGTTACAGTGATATGCAATGTGCCAACACAAATGTTACAATTATACAAAATGGGCAAATGCAGATGAGACAAATTTTATGATATAAAATGTGCAAATGCAGGTGCACAAGAAGAAAGATCTTGCCTGTAGGTTTTCTGGGTGGAAGTCCTGGCCATACATGTCTATTGCTGACAGGAAAAGTGATTCCATCTGATTGTGTCTCAACTCATATGGAGGCTGGTGGGCTTTCATCAGAACCTGTAAAATACCACTATCAAAAGTAAGTTCACATACTACACACTTACTAAAGCAAAATGTCAAGAGACATGAATCCAAGAAAATCACGGCTTGTCTGAATAAAGGACAAATTTTATAAATCTTAACTGTGTAAAGGGGGCAGGGAGAGAGAGAAGATCAGACACTCCAGAGAAGTTAGGTCTGAATAACTGATGATATTGTTCTGTAGAAAAAGCAATTTTTTATTTAGAAATTATGTTTCTCTACTAATACTTACCTGATCACATTACATTAGATAATTTCTCTGCTACCTCCAAATCCTGCCCTCCTGAAAGACAAAAAACGTCTGTCTATACATTAGGAGAATAGGCAAGAAGAGTAGGAAATCCTGAGCATGCTACCTCTAAACATGATGCCAAGAAAGGAGCATGACTACACTACTAAAAGAATGAAATTCTCTTGATGATAGTTTAGCACAATGAGAGCCAATTTGTTTATATAACTGCATGGGAGATCCATATGGGATTTTGCACTTGATTATTTTCCCACTATCAAACGTTTCCCATATGAATCCAGTGAAAGCGGCAAATCCTTATCTGGGTCTAAGGTTGTACTTTCATGAATAGGGAGTGGCCACTGTTAGTGCAGCTACCACTAACACAATGAGCTTCAGTTCTTTCCTTAGTGAGGCCATTTCACACAAATGGAAGCTAGAGAAGGCAGACTGGGTGTGCCAGTTAGCTGACTCAGCCATGTTCAGAGTATACTGATTTAATAACCCCCTTTAGCCAAGCAGTCATTACTTATGGGGTTATGTCTTGCATTCCTGCCTTCAGCAGTAGGAATAGTCTTTTACGTGTGATGCAGATATTGTCTCTGTATCTGGGTACCATCTGAGGGTACATACAGGGTCTGCATCTCTGCTTCTCTTGACAGATCAATAAAGGAGAGGGTATGAAATGTTGTTGTCAGCTGAATAGTGACAGCAAGCTGTTCTTAGGATGGAACAAGTTGTGTCATTACAATGAATGAATCATCACAATGTAACTGCATGTACTTGGAGATAACAGACTCCTGACCATTGTAAATCATACATAGCTTGTTTATAGGCTGGATTGATTGTTGGCAGTCTGCCTTGTGGTCTGGCCAGGTGGTACAGTATGGTTTGTACACATTGGTCCATACTGTATTGATACAGGCTGTCTGTATGTATTGTATTGGTCAAATTGCAAATCTTCAAATCCAGCTTGCTATCTTAATATTTTCATGTACAGATGGCATAAATGATTGCAAGCCCTCATGCCTCATGGGCATGGTCTCATTTGTTTGTGAACCATCATGCCTCACTGGCACAGTCCTTGGCTTATCCTCAGTGGGAATTCAAGATATAAATGCCATTTCTGTTCTTCCAAATTTCAACAAAAATGTCATTTGAGTCACACTGATCAAATGCAGATGTAATCCCAATACTTAATTGGAATCACCTGTGCTTTCCACCATATTCAGGGCTACAGTATTTTCTGGCCCCGTTTCTATGTCATGGTGGGTGTGGGATGCATTGGAAAGGGCATCCTGAAATCACACATGAAACTAATCAAGATTCTACTGTAATCCGATACAGTATATTCTGGTGTTATTCTGTCTTCATGAAGGTTGGAGAGGGCATCTTCATGTCATCCATGTAACTAATCAATGATTCTTCCTAATCTTATTTGTTGCTGTAAGTTGTACAAATTATCTTCTTTCGATTTTGCCTATGCAACTAGGGTCTATTAAGAGTGTAAAATTACATGGAATCTATAAATAGAAGCTTATATAAGTGTTGACAATTACGAATAAATAAGACTGAATGACAACTCTGAGTTAATTTCTCACTGGCTGATGGGGTTTGGACAGTTCTAGAAGAATTCAGTAACTTCCCATTGGTTGGGCTAGGTCACATGAATAGGTAATTTTAAGATAAATTGAGTAGTAAGATGTGTCATGTGGGCTATGTTGTGAAATACAGTCATAATAGATGGTGTATATAAAGAGAGAACTGTGCAATCCAATTCATTCAATCAGATTCATTCCTCTTTTGGAGTCATTCTCATTTCTTGTGTCCCTGTTGTAAATCTGCAGATGTGTTTTATGTTGTACAAAGATATTATTTGAAAGGAAAAACATTTGTTTGGACTGTTCAGTGGAAATGAAAAATGTTCAATATTTGACTATAATATTATTCTGGAACTATTGTGAATTATTCAATGGAGTTCTGGACAATGCCATCGTAACAACATCATGATTCTTGGCAGACCAGTACATTTCTGGTTATGAAATTCATATGGAACTTTTCATTCTTCTGGACTTTCATAAATATTAAGACTATTTTGGATTCACTTCATAATAATGTAAGTTCCTCTTACATTTTCATTTATAACTTTGACAATTAAATTATTTGTTAAGTTTTTACAAAACATTTTGGTTTTGCTTCTGTCTGTTACTTAGTTTGTGACCATAGAGTCATAACATACTTCTCTGTCTTCATGGGGGTGGGTTGGGGGTGGGGAAAGCATCTTGACATTCCCCATGAGTCTAATTAATGATTTGGATGTGAGGTGTCATGCTAAAATCTTTGCTATGATACACTGGATCATGCTCATTTTTGTAGCCTTTGAACAGCTTTTTCAAAACATTAGAAGTATTTTTGACCAAAGGGCACACTTATTACAAGCAATTGTATGTGTAGACACATTTTGTGTCCATCCTCCATGACCTTGAATTTGGTTGTCATCTCTATAATGAAGGAGGGGTACAATATATATATATATATATATATATATATATATATATATATATATATATATATATCTCCACACACACACACACACACACACATGTACATATTGAAATAATATAAACGATAGTAAGAAAATGACTTGGAAGTCCAATAGTTCATAAGTATAGTGTCTGATAGTGTTTCCAGTGAAAATGAATGGCATAAATTTAAATCACATGTGACAATAGTGAATAGTACAATAATTGTAAGATATAAGTAAATTAACTGGAATTCATAAATATGTTCTATGCACCATATAAAACAACATTTCAACTTACTATATTACTGAAAATAAAAGACTAATGATGAAATGTAAGTACAAAGATTAATTGGATTATATGGAGGACATCTTTACAGTGAAAGTAAAAACCGATACCTCTGGGTATAATGGTAACCACTTAGAAGGTAGGAGTTAACTTGTATGAGTTGCTTTTCTTTATCTATTATTTGAGTAAATGTACTGATGAACATATTTACAAACATTGATTAAGCTGGTTTTGGAGAAGCAAAGATCAATGCAAGTCTCAATAATCCCATTTATGTGTTTCTAAAGAAATCATTTATGTATTTAAAAAAATTCACCAGTGTTTCAGGGGCTGTCATGAAGTTCAAACATTATTCACTGTGAGTTATATATGCAGGTGGAATCTTTATAGTATACAGATGAGATTCTCAGTGCATTACACAAGTCATGCCCTGAAAGCAAATTAAGTGTATTACATACCTGTCTAGCCCTGAGGGTAACTTGTATCCATTATGTTACTGTTTAGCCTTGAGGAAAACTTGTATTTATCCCAAAAACAAACAGCTCTGAGAGCAAAAATGTCTCTATCATGTACCTGTCTTGCCCGAAGGGCCACTTTGGCATTCTCAGCCTGGTTCAGGTTGGTCAGCTCTTTTAGTATGGAGGCAAGTTCATCAGTCAGACCTGGTTCTTTCCCAAACAATTGGTCCTGGAAGTAGAGCAAATTTTTAAATATATTTTTAAAATTTAAACTGGCATTTCTTCTATCTAAGAACAAACTAAGTGCTTTAAATTTAAGTGGGGAGAATTGCAGAGCATTTAATTTTGCTTGTAAACAACACAATAATGTAGAGACAGTAAAACTTCCCCAACTGGACACTCTTGGGGCAAGAGTACCAGCAATTTATACATTATATGCCCACTATGTAAAGTTATTTTAAAGAAACTATTGTTATTTTTTTTCAGTCTCAGTGACCTTTATCATTGATCTATTCAGCCCAAAATCAACAGGATTCTTCATTTCACCAAATGCAAGCTAACTGCAAAGTTTGGTAATGGTATAGTATAGCTAACGTGATTTTTCAATTTCCACGCAGTGGGGGACTTAATCCCCTCCATGTTTACTCCATAATAATGCTCTGTGGTGGTGATAAATACCTACAAATCACCACCTTGTCCTGGCAGGCAAGCAGTTAGCAACTCCAATGTGGAGGTGTTCTTTAATACTACTGATATTGATATTTGAACAGCCACTGAATGAAGACCACCCCTGGAAAGACTGAGATGTCCAGAGTGATTTACAATCAGATACCATTAGAAGATTCAGTCACTTTTATCTTGATGATACATTTTGGACAATAAGAGAGATCTGACTATTACTAATCATTGATGAATTTTAGACACTACTTGTACTTTCATTTTAAAAAAGTAGGAATAGGGACAGACTTTTTGTACAGTATATTTGGATTTCAAAATATGAGTGAAAACTGGACATTAAATAAATAATTTCAAAACTCTTGTAAATTCAAACATGTATATTCAAAAAAGGTTGAGTGAATGCTTCTGTAATAAGTTTAAGCTTTTCAGAGCCTCAGATAAGATTTGGTTATCTTGGGTATTTTTGCTCAAAATTTAAACTGAGTGAAAATGAGCTGAACCGCAGAAGACAGACATTATTTTAATATGTCTACTTACAACTAGCATGATGATGAGGGCATTTTTCTGCTGGACAGCTAGGTGAGAAAAGATCATCCCTGTCACACTGACCATGTCATCCTTGTTTTTCTCCATCAGCTGGGCTACGCTTTTATCATAGGAGCCTGAATAAAAGACACTTGCCATAAAAAAACTAAACAATACACACTTGTCATAAAAAACTGAATAATACACACTTGTCACATGATCTGACAGTAACAACAGCAACCCAATTTTTAACACATGTGATTTGACAGGATTGCTGTCAACTGTTTAGGAAGTAAATTTACTACAACCTGTCAGAAATGTTAATAACATCATGATGCTCTTCAGAAGGAATATTTTACACATTATTTATACTCAACATTTTCAGCAAGGTTTCATTTTATAGTGTGTTAGAATGGAGATGAAAATAATGGAGTAGGAAATTCTGATAACATTAATGGATGTATTGCAAAGGATCTTTACTATTTAGTGAATTTTCAATTGTTGTAACCATTAAATGTTAATATCCTTAAATCTTCAAATGTATGTAGCATCCTCCACCCAATTCTTATGCTATGCTGTTTTGATAGTTTCATAAAGTCCCAGCTCTCTAGAGATTGCATCAAAGTGATGACATGAGAACAACATTTATTTATATGATCAACATGGAGTCATGAAGACAACTGTTTGCTGATAATCCTATCATTATTAGATGTGAATTGTAACAAAGACACATACCACAAAAAGACTCCATTTCACTAATTTTCTTTTTTCAATCAGCAAGTTCTCATAAAATTGTTAGTTAACTATTCTGGTGGAGCAAATCAACTTCCTGCTATAACTGACAATCAGACAGCTACTGAATATATAATAGCAACAAGGCTCCAAGTGGACAAGTGCATTAATAACACTGTTTCGAATACAGAACAACATTATGATGTTTCATGTGGAGTTGTTGTTACTGATTTTCTTTGGTGTTTCTTTGCTATTATAATTTATTTGTAAGAAATAGATAATTTTATGATATATTTATAATTAAATCAGCATCCTCTATCTTTTTTTAATATTTACTTTTATCATAGTATTGAGATTTTCAATCTGATGACAAAATGACCCAATTTTATGTTAACAGTAAATTCTCAATCGTCCTTTAATGGAATCATCAGATTTAACTTAAGGACAATATACTTTTATTAATTAGTAGACAACAGTGATAAAGGAAATAAATGAAACAAAATCTCCTGTAAATTTATGTCTTTGTCTCTGATTATCTGAATTTCTAGAGGAGTTACAACAGATGCAAGACAGTTCTTAAGTATCAAAACAGTACATTTTAAAGACTGTGGTTTAAACTGACAATTAATTTTTATAAAACAATTCATAAGCTAAATCTAATATTTTTTTTTGCTTACAAACAAACAATTCTATTACAATATCATCATGATTTATTCAAATTTGATTCTGTTAGCTTTATACACAAAATCTCTCCCCAAAGAAAAATTGTGATAAATATAAGCTTTAAAAATGTTAAATTAGGGTTTTGATGTCATTTTCCCTAGAAACTTTCATTTCCTATGTGCCACTGATGTTGCACTGCAATATATATTTTTAATGGTGCATACACACAGTGGTATGAAAATAGATTCCTGTGAAGTCCAATAAAACATGTGATAAAATACACAAAGTACCTGAAAAGGGGTTGTCCAGTTAAATGCATGCAAAGGAGTATTAGCGAATATATCATTGTCATTTGATATGCATGCTTTTCTAAAATAACTAATGTTAGAAAAGTAATGACAAGTATCGCTATGACAGAATCATATTTCTGAAAAGGTGAAAATTGCTGAAGTGTTTCAAAACTGAGGACTCCAAAACATAAAATTATTAACTTTATAATACACACCTGTTTGATAAGACTTGAATGAAGCCAACTTGTTATGAAAGTCTGATTACATACTCATCTTGTGAATCTTAATATTTTATCCCACACGTCTTAAGATTCTGAATTGTATACACTTGTCCTGATAACATAATTGATATGCACTTTAAATGTAACACTGAATAACACTTATACTGAATAACACTTATACTAATAAGATTTATACTGAATAACAGTTATACTGAATAACACTTACACTAAATAACAAATTACTGCCCCCAGACAACTCACAAACCCACTTATAATATAATGGGAAGTGTGAATCCCAAATTTTCAGACAAAAGAGGCAAAATCAAAGATCCTAATTGATTCATATGAAAAAGATCAAGATCAAAAAAGGTAAGCAAACATCCTTTACATCAATAATTTTACTGTCAACAGAAGGTAATGAAAAAATTTTTAATTTTCATGAAATCCACAAATTTTAATAAAGAAAACATCGTATGTAAGATTTTCGTCCAGGACAAACTTTGCATCATTACAAGACTTCTGGTGAAACCCAATGCCAATATGGCCATCCATTTTGAAGTAGCGGTAACAAGATTTTCAAGCTGATGTTGTGGCAACCATATTCAATATATAATTGGCACCATTTGCATTTAGAACCAACTATATATAACAATGTCTTCTGGTGAAACCCCTTTGTCAATATGATGATCAAATCTGGAAAAGCAGCAATAATAAGATTTTCAAGATGGCCACCATGGTTGCCATACTGGATGTCAGATTGTTATCATTTTCATTCAGTACCATTCATGTCTTCTGATGAAGAGCCCGTGTTGATATGACTTTCCATTTGGAAGAACCAGAGATAACAAGATTATCAAGATAACTGCCATGGTGGCCATATTCATGGATTGTTTTCATTTAGGATCAACGGCATTATAGTTACATGTTGATATGACTTTCCATTTAGGAGAAGCAGCAGCCAAATTTTCAAGGTGGCTGCTGTGTTGGCAGTATTGGATGTTTGATCAAGAAAACTTTCCTTTAGGACCAAATAAGCATGATAGGAAGTCTTCTGGTAAAAACCTTATGTTAATATGACAGTCCATTCATTAAGAGTAGCAACAAAATTTTCAAGATGGTTGCTGTGATGACCATTTTGGATGTCAGATCAGAAGCGTTCATTTAGGACCAACCAGAAGTTGTAAGAAGGCTTTCAGTGAAAACAAGTTGATATGACCCTCAAAAGGAGTAGTGATAACAAGAAATTTCAAGACAGCAACTCTGGTGGCCATACTGGATGTACAAGCTACACCATTTCATCTTCGACCAACTAGACTTCATAAGACGGATTCAGGTAAAAACCTCATGTTGATAGGACCATCCATTCTGGTGGATAACAAGATTTTCAAAATTGCTGCTATGGTGGCCATATTGAACATCAGAATGGCACCATTTCAACTGTAACCAACTAAATATCATTAAAAAAAATCTTTTCAGGAAAACCCCATTCAAGAGAAGTAGCAGTGACAAGACTTTCCAGATAGCTACTGTGGTGGCCATACTGGATGTTGTAGCAGCACCATTTTAATTTAGAACCAATGAGACCTTAGAATAAATGTGTGTGTTAAGTTTCATGGCAATCCTCCATGTAGTTTTGGTGAAGCAGTGAAAACAAGCTTGTGCTAACAGATGGACAGATGATGGACAACAGGCTATCCCATAAGCTCTTCTGGTCTATGACTAGCAGAGTCTTGTGAGGAGAAGTTCATATTTTAGTTTTATATTTTTAATTTGGTTTCAATGTAATCATGACCAATGTGACATATGACATCTTCTATTCAAATAAGAAAGAGTACATTAACTGTCACAGCAGTGTTTGTGTGCACTTTCATGCAAACCTAATTAAGTGGTTACTCAATTGCTATTCATTAAATACTCCTCCGACATGATGACACCAGCTAATTAACAGATTACTTGTCTCCAGCCAATTACAATGCAAGAAATATGCTGATATTACAGTAACATTCACATGTAGGCCAAATCACACATTGTAGACAACTTCTATGCTTTTGCCTTTTGCTAATCTGTGGATATTTGTGATCTATTAAACAATAACTACAAGTTACAAAAAAATGCATAATTCTTGCCTTTTCTTTATTTCTTAGTTATCTATGTGGCAACTGTTTATTAGCAATAAGGGCTTTGAGTTGTGATCTCTCATTTTAAGGTGATAGCATCAAATGAATCTACAGTGACATTTTATATCAATATCTCGAGGAATTAACAAACAGACTGACAGATCTGGTTCTGACTTTTAAGGGTATAGTTTGAAACTTTACTTCATTAATGTTTGATTATGATGGATACACCTGACTGAAGACTGAGAGGGGGGAAACCCACAAATTTATTGATGCACAAATATGTTAGCACTGGTACTGAATCTAAACTTGATTTGAAATAAAAATCTACCAATTTATTATTATATTTGACTTTTTAACATCTAGCATCCATGAATGTAAAAACCATTACAAGAATATTTATGTGGTATAAAGGAGATTGTAATTTTCATGTATCAACAAATGTTGATAGCATCAACACCATTCATGACCATTTGTGCAAACCAAAAGTTGAGTCTCCTTCACTAACCTGTGCCCTCATTCATGCTGCAATGTTTATTGATCCCATCACCCATGAGTTATTGAGGGAAAGGTGTATTTACCATAATGACTGAAATACTAGTCAATCTGAATAAACATACAGGCACTTTGTTAGAAGACTGAATGAATAACATATTTGTCACTAACAATTCTGCCACAAGGATCTAAATGAATACTCACTTGACTTGAAACCTAAATACAAGGTGTATGCAAATTAATACAAATTCCTCATCAAAATGAGTACAGTTTAGAGTAGACGACAATATACAGAATGGTATCAAGGACTGGTGCTAAGGCTATGCTGGTTAGGTAGCTTGCATAGGCAGCCAACCTAGTATGATTTTAACAGAATTCAAACCCATTATCTAATGCCTATAAGTCTTAAGATAATGACTGAGTCACAATTTTGAAGAAAACGTTGCTGCAATAGTATTCTTCATTAGGATGAATCCAATGGTACTATTCATTAGGACGAAGGAAATAATACTATTCATTAGGATGAATGCAACAGTACTATTTGTTAGGTTGAATGCAATGGTACTTTTCATTAGGATGAATGCAACAGTACTATTCATTATGGTAAATGCAATGGTACTATTCATTAGGATGATGTTGAATACAGTGGTACTTTTCATTTGGATGAATACAATGGTACTATTCATTAGAATGAATGCAATGATACTTTTTATTAGGATGAATGCAATAGCACTTTTCATTAGAATGAATCAAAATACAAATTTTTTAAAGTTTAGATTCAAAACAAAATTTGATTAGTTAATGTGTAGCAGGGTTAAAAAAGATGCGACAAACAAATAGATAAAAATATAAACCTCATTCAAGCATTAAAATTACCAGTACATCACATTTATCTGTTTTGGTATAAATAATTTACCAGTGATTCTGTTACACTGCTATACACTGGCTTCTACTAATAAAATTTTTTTGCCCCATACTGGGAATGAAAGGGACATCTGTATTCATGTTCTAATAAAGTGCCAAATGTGCTTTAAGTCTTGAAAGCTAACTGCCTCAACATCAAAGTCTGTCAGAAGCTGACAACTGTAGTCCCATGTCCCTGCCAACTTTGATCAGTGATTAATAGCAACAGCACAACACCAGAAGAAGAGTCAGCTTATTTCTCTGATGGATTCAAGTGGTGTAATGGTATGGTATAATTCTGCTTCTTGGTCTATTAAAACAAAGGACAATTAGGGCAGGAGTTCCCAAAGTTATCAAATTAATGAAAGATGGTAAAGTATTCCTGCTTTAACTTAACATGTGAGGAAGCTTAGAGGTCAGTTTCATCATGTGTTGTTGCTGTCAAAACAAAGCCTGAAGCCATCAAAACAGAAACCAATTCTCCTTCAGATGCTGTTGTGTGAAACTAATTGCTAGTGCAAGAAACAATACAAATGAAAGTACCCCTCTTTCTGCTTTCATAGATATTAACCCAGACTTTTTTATTTATTCTTGTTCATAATAAGCAAACAAATTAATAACTACTTCTTTGTTTGCTGAAAGACTGGTTTGGTTCGGGTTGAGCCACTTTCTATTTATGGATGACTGTAAGTCATGTGATCCACAAGCCGTGCTGAAGTTGAAGGTTTTCACTCGAAACAAACGACTAAAATGAAACATTTTATGTGTTGCATGTGAACACCTTAACTACTTACTTTGTTAGTGAATTCAAAACCAAAGTTGTTAATTGTGTTTGATTAAGTTGGTGACAGACAGTGATAATGAAATAGGATTACACTACTGTTGTTTTGTTCACTTGCGATGCCCATTATCAATGCAGCTTCTGTAAAGGTCATAAACTCATTAATTTCAAATTCTTTCTCTAAATTACTGTTTACAATATTATCTTCATTATTTTATGCAAAAGATGAACCATGCATTGATGTGATTGGTTGACTAGCATTTGTACTGGTAAAATTTGGCCTTGTACCAACTTTTTCTGTCCTTGCTGATGCAAGTAGTTGTGCAACTCTAGCAGAATCAGAGTTACTCTCCTTGAAATGAATCTACATATAAATTGTTCATGCCTGTTGGCTGAAACAGGGACAAGATACTGAAATGAATAGATAGCTGAAAACACAAAAGTTATTCAAACATGAAAAATAGGTCACAGTGACCAACTTCTGGTATGACTGAATTACTTCAAATGAGATGCATGAACATGCCAGCTTTCATAAGTGTATGTAAATAAGTTCCTACGTAGTGATGGTGTAAAAAAAAAATATGGATACCTAAAACCCTGAAGTCATTTACATTTGAAAATTGGGTTACAGTGGCCTAGTTTTTGTATGTTTGAGATACTCTCCTTATAATGCATCCACAAGACAATTTTCATGTATGAAGGTTAAAAAGGATTCATTATATGAGTGTGTACTGAACCAAATAGCTGTAACTACAAAAGGTATATAAGCATGAAAATTACATCAAATTGACCTAGTCTGGGTGTGGTTATCTCCAGAAAGATGTATTCATGAGCCAATTTTCATGATTAGGCAAAATGGGGTTCAAATATATTATGGGTGTAATAAACAAATACATGAAAATACAAAAGTCACAAAAGCATGAAAATTAGGTTACAGTGACTGAATTTAGTAAGGACAAGTTGCTCTCCTTGAGATGCATCCACATAGCAATTTTTACAACTACAGGGTTCCAAATAATGAGTGTGTAATGCATGTACAGCTGAAAATAGAAAAGACACTCAAGTGTGAACAGAATGAAGTGAACAGTATAAAGAAAGTCAGAGTGACCAGTGTGATGTGTACAATATAAAGTAGACAGAATGGCCAGAATTCTAAACAAACATCAAGTAGTAAGAGAAACATATTCAAAATCAAGATCTACATCATGTGTTTAAAATAATATCAATATCTGTATCATGAATACTGTGTCAACTGACATGTTCATAAAAAAAAACAACCTGGTATCAATTGGTAAACATAAAATAAAATTATACCATGGTGGAACTGGTTCTCCACACGAAGATACTGATTCAAAAGTTCACGCACTACACTCTTCATATGACCACGAATTCCATTACGATACCTGTTAATCAAATATTTGTAAAACAATATGAACTGAAAACATTCATAGTATCTTTATTTGCAATCTAAAGTTGTAATATCTCAATCAAAATGTTAACACTTCCATCCTTCTTAAGTATCATACAATTTTCCATCATAATTCATCCATCATAGATAAATTCTATGACAATTTTGTAAACATGCAAAAAAAAAAAACCCCAACAAACATTTGAACCTATTTATTATGTCTGATAATATTCAACCAAATGTTGAACATTATACTACCATAGCTTTAATTTGATAAAATAATGTTTTATGTGTCTGAAAAGTAAATATTATGGTGAACATTGTGATTAAACATTATAAATAAACTGGTATGACATTTCTACAGATCAGGAGCCTTAATACTTATGTCTTTAAATGGTTTAAGCATTTTAATGATTGTGGTCATCATTATTACAGATACATTAATACACTGCAAAGACATCAATATTTAGATGTTGATTAGTAAGAAAATGGTATTTCAAGTTTTCTCTTCATAATCAATGAACTTTAGTCATATTTATAACCTGATAATGTCATTAAAGAAACTTTGCCAACAATCATAATACTAAGTGACTAATGAAGCAAAAAAACAATAAAAAATTCAGACACAAAGTGATCAGATTTACACATGATAGCATTATGATTACATAAAAAATAAATTCTGGATGGATTATAAAGGGAAGCATCCCCTCTACCTCTGAACAAGCTGTACAATGCCTTGTGTGGTCATAAAGAAAACATCTCGCTCTGTTCTTCTTGTCAAAGTTGCTGCATGTCCATCAATTGCATTGGCAATCTAAAATTATCGAAAAAATTGCACAAACATTTATGACATAGTTCACTTAGTGAAAGTGTGTGCTGGAAAATAATGTAGATTTTGAGGATAAAGGGTTCTAGCTAATGTTGAATGAAGCAGGCAATGTACAACTAATCACATCTATTAATTATATAAAAGCAACAGTGCAACCAATCTACAAAATGTTGTCCTTTGTGACCCTTAAACAGGATATGAAATGGAATTACAGTGTTCGTAAATGGTATCTTGTAAGATGTCTGATTATGCACATTTAACTATGATCATATACATCTGCCCCCAAAATAACATGGCCATCAAACTTAATTAGTTTAATTTCAGTACATTTATAGAAGATATTAGATGCAATAGAAATTATTAGGATGAAGTTGAATACAATGGTACTTTTCATTAGGATGAATGCAATGGGACTATTCATTAGGATGAATGCAACAGTTCTATTCATTAGGTATTGGAAAATACATAGTTTTCCACTCTGGTTATGTTACTGCTTCAGTTCATCCATTACCGACTTTAATTTCTTAGAATATTGATTTACAAACCCATTATCTTCTTTCAGACAATTATACTTTATATTAAATTTCCCAATAATACAGTCAAAGAAAATAAACTTGTACAGTTAGTGAAGGGTGCAACACAAAAGACATTGCTAATGAAAAAATGCTATGGAGATCTTTAAACAGATGACTTGTGTTGTAAAACCAAAGTTAGAAGAATGGCCAGTCCAGAGAAACAGATTACTTGTGTTGCAAACCAAAGTCAGAAGAATGGGAAATCTAGGAAGTCTTCAAATGGAATGCTGGAAATCCAAGTCATATAAAGTTTCATCAACGTAATGGTGCATAATGATATTTGGTTAAAATCTAATATTCCTTACTAAAATTATGCTGTGTAAACCAAATGAAGAGTGGTGATCAGGGATCACAACTCCTGGAAATGATAATGTGCAATCTAAGAAACTGATTTCATTTAAGGTCTAATCAGTATTAAGCTGCATGCCAAGTTTTGTTGAAATCCAACAATCCTTGGTCAAGTAAAGCTACAAACACAAAACACAAAAATTAGGAGGATAGGCAATCAAGGGCATACTGCCTGAAGAAAAACAACACAGAATGCTGGAAATTGAACTTATTCAAGGTGTCATGAATATAAAGGACCTATACCAAATTTGGTCAAAAACCAACAAGCAATGGCAATGCTGTGGAACCATGGTTTGGAGAACAGAATCAGGGGGTATAACTGCTTGAAATTATGTCAAGGAAGGCTGAATACCAAACTAACTCAAGATGTTTTCAATAATAAAGCCCCATACCAAACTGGTAAAGGTATCCTGCAGAAACTGAAGTCAATATTGCCATAACAGACAAACCATACTCATGAAAAACATGTCCACTAAATATGCCTCTGATGAGAACATTAACACTGCCTCAATAATAAATACTGTATTTCAATTCAACCATCAATAACAAAATAAATCTTGAACATTTATGAGTATGGTAATATGGTAATCATAACCTTGCAGCGATGCAATACTTTACACAGCTTTAATGTAAATATGACAGAGCAGAACACCAAGTTAACAGTCATAGGTACATCTATTTCCAGTAGTCACAGAAGAAAATACTAACAGTGATGTGAAATGAAACATGTTTATTAACATAAACAACCAAAGAAAAGGACTATCAAGGTTTGTAAGCATTATTTAATTGTTTAACAAGGTTAACAATTTTGTTTCAATATGAAGGATTCAATATTTTTCAAGTAGTGAATCTTGTGATCAGGCCACTGTAGGGCCTTGATCCTTTCATCAGACTGACCAAGAAAAAAATATTTTTTCTTTGTTCTTCTGAAAATAAGAAACTTTATTTAAAATAAGGGCATGTTATTCACACCTACATATATTATCATGCAAGTGTTCTTTACTGGCAATCAAGCATATAATGCAACCTGGTTTACCTACATTGGCAGGTCCCTGAATGGCAGAGTGGTCTAAAGCACTCACCATTACGGATCATCTCACCTCAGTCTGCGTGGGTTCAAATCTTGGGCTTGGCCAATGTGGGTATGTGAGAAAGCTTGCCGGTAGCTTCTCGTGGGTCGGTAGTTCTTTCTGGGGTTTTCCCAGGTTCTTCCTCCACCATTGATACTGGATGCCATGTATAGCCTATCTTGTGCTGAAAAATGGCATTAAACCCTATAACAACAACAACCTACATTGGCATTGTATTTGCCTTGCTGATCAATACACAATCAAGCATATAATGCAACCAGGTTTACCTACATTGGCATTATATTCACCTTGCTGATCAATACACAATGAAGCATATAATGCAACCTGGTTGACCTACACTGGCATTATATTCGCCTTGCTGATCAATACATAATCAAGCATATAATGCAACAAGGTTTACCTACATTGGCATTATATTTGCCTTGCTGATCAATACACAATCAAGCATATAATGCAACCAGGTTTACCTACATTGGCATTATATTCGCCTTGCTGATCAATACACAATCAAGCATACAATGCAACCTGGTTGACCTACACTGGCATTATATTCACCTTGCTGATCAATACATAATCAAGCATATAATGCAACAAGGTTTACCTACATTGGCATTATATTTGCCTTGCTGATCAATACACAATCAAGCATATAATGCAACCAGGTTTACCTACATTGGCATTATATTTGCCTTGCTAATCAGTACACAATCAAGATAAAGATATTAATTTTCAGGGACAATATTTGAATAAATCTATCCTATTATTACACAAATTATCCTAAGAAACAGTTATATTTTGGTGTCTGGATATTTGGGTTTTGCAAATTACATTGTCCCAATCAGCACACTATTTCCTGGTAAGAATTAGTTTATATAAGGCAACTGAGTGGCAAGAATAAACATCATCAGATTTGGTTACCTGCCATTCTCTGACCATCTTGGCAATTGAAAGATAAAAAATGCTGTGATGGCCAAAAGAACTTGGGCTATAATTAAGGTGACTGAAGCAGTTTCATGTTGAATGGTTATTTATTATTTAGTTTATGTTCCAGCCAAAATTTTTTTTTTCCAGCTTTAAAATTGACATTTGGTGTTTGGAAATGTTATGTACAGTAGTCCCCCTCTTGAACAGCCCCCCTGACCAGCGGCCACCCACTCCTTACGGCCAAAATCCGACGGCACCGACGAGTTTGTGTTCAAAAGTACCCCTCACGAAAGGCCACCCCGCTAACGTGACCAGCGGCCAGCATATTAGTGCAAAAATATAAAATTTACCCCTCACAAGCGGCCACATTTTATTTTGTAATATGTATCCAGAACCAATTTTATTCATAACGTGTGTTAAGTAATCCGATTTCTGTTTCCCGATGTCAGGTTTTCGTTACTGAAAGAAGTGTTGACTAAAGTACATGTACCACTAAGGTTAATATTATATCATTTATGCCTCATGAGAAGCCACATTTATTCCATAAAGCCAAGAAAGACTCAAATTTTAATCCATACAAAATGGTAAGTACACGTAATCCGATTAGCCTTACTGCTGTGCTATCATGAGATGTCCGGTTTAGTCACTCTGATAATTGTTAAGATTACAATTATTGAACAGTAATTACAGCTGAGAAGTGGCGGTATTGATGTACAATACACAAGTCAGTGGGAAAATGGTTTGATAGCCTTTATAGCTTCCCTTAGTATGATGTTGAGCTTGTTCACTTTCATAATTAGTGGCTATTACTACTGACAATAATTGTCAAGATTACAAATCCTAACGGCCGCGAGGTGCTATTGTTCAGATCAAATCTGCATACATATCGAAGCCATTTTGACTTCTCTCACTTAGTGTAAAGAAATGTAAACACAAATAGGGTACCAGACTGTGACTAATGAATCACGTGACAAGATCGCTGCCTTTAAAAAAACACATGGCATTTTGTTTAAATGCAGAAAAGTTGTTTTATCAGTCTTGTAGTTGGCAACACTGATGATTAAAACCGGACATAATTGTCAAGATCATAACAGGGTCAGCATAGTCTAAAAATAGATTTTTGCAGACACACACACAGAGAAATTAGCCTTGAACAAAACAGTGTACCAGACAAAGACTGAAAAATCATGTGACAACACATTCCTTTACGAAGAAGGCATTTCGTCCGCTCTGCAAAAGTTTTGTCTGCATAATTAAATCACATACAGTTAGCAACATCCCAATAAATCATTACCAAACATTAACATGTCATCACGTAAATGGAGACGATTATTTTAGAAAAAAGTTGGTTATTCTACTCGACGACATCGGGTGAGGTTGGGAGGGGGAACTTGCCGAACGATTTTAGGTAGAAAAGACTTGAATAAAACAATTTTATGTTGAAAAGACTCGAATAAACAACATCGTAATCGATAAGGAGGTTATTCAGCAGCAGTGGGAAAATGGAGCAAATGGAAAGAGAATTATGTATGTACCAAAATTTAAAATGAAGTTTTTGAATAGTTTTGCAATGTGCATGACAACAACACCCGCTCGCATATCACGCTTACGCCAAGAATAAGAACTATTAATGCATATTCAGTTGAAATAAGTCTATTATTATAACAAGAAGAACCTTTCAATAATTAATGTTACTTTTAGATATTAAACATATACTTCTCACAAAAAATTTATTCCCCCTCTGGAAAGGCCACCCGTCTTATAAAGCCACTTTCCCAGTGCAAAAGGGGTGGCCGTATAAGAGGGGGACTACTGTACCATTGAAATTACAAATTTTAAAAATATGGTGTCTGGAAAACTGGATGATCAAGATATTTACATTAATAACGGCAAAACCGGACAAAGTTTACATATCTAAACATAGTGAAATTTCATCTGAATAGTCCCTAAGAGCACACTACAATGATAATGAAGATTAATAAAGTTGCTTTTATCTTTCCTCATTAGTTTTATGGCGGGGGCTACATATATATTACTGAGAAGTTGTATGGAATGACACTCTGTCACTAAATGGTGATAAATTACAAGCATTCATGTTTGAGGTGCAGATCCCTGGACAATAATTTCACTGTATTGTTTTTAATAAGTCCAGGGAACTGGAGATAAGCTTTCATTCCTCTTCTGTCTATTGCTTTGTCAATATGGAGCTTTTCAACAATCAGAACAAAATATAATGACCAAATAATTACATCAGATAATCATGGGCATCATAAGTCCAATGTCTAACATGATGAGTGAGTTAGCAAGTCTAACCTGTTTGTTTATACTGGTGTTATTTTGTCTCTCTCATGCTAAATATAATCATCTTGCTTAGTACACACACACACACACACACACACACACACACACACACACACATATCTTTTTGTTTTCTGAAATGCATTTCTGAAGAAGAGATCCTCCACCTGCCTCCAGTGTTCTATATGTTGGCTCCAGCAAGGTATGCTTGACTTGAGACAAAACTGAACAGTGAATCACACTGATATTGACAATGATATTGACCTTGTTAGTTTAAATATAACAGATTCCTTCCTGGTCCAAAGGGCAAATCAAATATGAAATATGTTCACAGAAGATGGTATTTAAAGCAATCATCATGATGCATATTTTCTTTCTTCAAGTCATTATTACCATAATCACTGAGTTGTCAACCTCAACATCAACAGCATATTTCCATTACAAAAACATCAACAATGTCTGATGCCTCTATGTTGTTTCTAAAACTAAAATGTACACAAAACTATTTCTGTTGATGTGTTGAAGTGACCTTGATATCTGACCTCTGGAATCCAACATTTTGCTTCTTCTAACCACATGCGTCAATCCACCACAAAATATGTTCAGTGTATATGGTCTCAAACAAAGTTATTACGCAGAAAACATTTCTAATTTTGGTCACTTTTGTTGACTGTCATCTTGAATTATTACCTTTTATCGAAGTATCAAAATGTTTCTGTCTAGTCCCCACTTCAAGTCAACCACAAATATTGGACAACATATATGACCTAGAATTACAGTTATTGTGTGGAAACCATTTTTCTCCCTTTAGTCGCTGTGACCTAGAACTGGAACATCCAAGTCAATAAAATACTTCCTTGCCCCAAGTGTTCCCCGATCATACACTCTGGTCAAGATATATGCAGGACTGTAGTTATTTTGCAGAAACTAATAAATAACAGACTGATGAACAACCACACTGATAAGACAGATCAACAATGTCAAAACTTGATGCATTTCATCTTCAAGTATCTATATAACATGTGATATTTTTTTTTTTTTTTAAAGTCTAATGTCTAATACTTATTGTCTAATACTGTACCACCCATACAAATTATACATAAACATCATATCAGAACATCTTTTACATAAAATACAGCAAAGAAAGTATTTCCCACTGTTTATTATCACTGAAAAACAAAACAGGACTTGAATATTATTTTTATTTGGTGATTTCTCAGATCAATCTTTTTTTGTTGATATGAACAGTGATTTTGTCCACGAAATATTCCAATTCACACTGTAAAATCAATGGAAAATCTGGCAAGAAAGTGGATGTAGTCACACTAACCTGTTGACTAGGGAACTGGGTTAATACTGAGGTAATATTGCTGGCATATGAGGCCATGAGTTTGCGTATGCTCTTCTCAACCTGCAGTGGGATTCTTCCTGAGATCACTGATATCAGCTCCTGTGGAAAGATAATATCACTTGCTTCACACATAAATGTGAGACTTAAATTACTGACATCAGTTCCTGTTGAGACAATATTCTTTGCTTTGCACATTAATATAAGCCTAATATCACTGATGTAAGTTCCTGTAGAGAGATAATGTTCCTTGCTTCACATAATAATGTGAGACTGAGATCATTGATATTAGTTCCTGTTGAAAGAAAATATCCCTGCTTTGCACGTCAATGTGAAATTAAGATCACTGATATCAATTCCTGTAATGAGATAATATCCCTTGCATCACACATTAATGTGAGACTGAGAGCACTGATATCAGTTCCTATAGAGAGATAATAATCCCCTGCTTTATACATTAATGTGAGTTTATGAACAAACCTTTTACACAAATGAAAAACTGCCAATAATTTACTAGTCAAAGTGTCAAAATGAATGACACTGCCAATGTTAGAAACCAACCTGAAGTTCCAAAAGTGGCAGTGAGGGGTTTTTGAGACATTTCATCATTTCATCAACACTCTGTTTGAGGCGGGGTTTAAAGTAAGGCTCTGGAAGGATATACCCTGCTAGGACATGCTCAAGCTCTGCCATTCTCATCTGGAACACCTGGTTAAGCTTCTCACCAGAAGTTGGAGGATTCTGTGGGCATGGCAAACTGCCAGTAAAGGTCTCAGCCTAAAAAATTATTTGAAGATTGCAGCACCAATAAATTTAGGCAGATTGCTGTACAGTAACAACTATAATAAAAAATGTTACACAAAGTTATTTTTACATAATTGCTTATTACTGTAGATTACCATTATTATATTTTTGCTTCAAGGATTGAGTAAAGGGTGGTTGTGAATCTAATCATACAAGCCATATCATTTCAAAGCTATGTGCATTTGTAGTCTAAACACATGTTTTGCACTTTGGATTTTATATAATCTTGTCTGTAATCCCATCTGCAAGAAATTTAAAACAGAAAATAAAGAAGTAGGCAATCTCCTAACATCTGCAATGAAATACTACCCACAGCTTCAATAAACGTGTGCAGTAAAGTATGCAGCATCAATAGACACATGCTGTACAGTATACAGATTTGGAAATAATGCAGCTTACAACAATGGTAAGTTTTTTAATTATGTATTAAAATGAAACTGCACCTTTCCAAAGGATGAAACTACTATTTTATTGACCATTAATATCATGTGCCTTAATAATGATACTAGTGAAATTCTTGGTAAAACAGTCACACTTGTCATCCTCCCAAATAAAACATGGTTAGCCACAACATTCTGGTACATCAGGTCCAACCTTCCTCTCAAAAACAGCCAATTCTCATCCTCTTCAGTTTCTTTCCCAGATCAATTCTGCAGCCACTGTTGCTGATGCTCAAAATTTGTATCTACTCAAGGATATCTTAAGAGGACCTCAAGAACCGAGACTAGAACTACATTTTGTTGTAAATTGACTTCCATATTCAGAGTAAAACATTTCCACATTGGGAGTCAGAATTTCTAATTTTATTAATTAGCTCCTGAGAACTGTATTCTGAACCAATCTTTTTTTTAAAAAAAAAAATATTCACAAATGGTAGATCCAGGTCTTTTCCCCAATCACCATGAGTTTTTCAGCCAAGGGTAAACCAATCATAAGTAACAGCTAATGAGTCTTTGGTGCTGTGATTCTAGATCCTTTAGTTTCAAATCCCTTTTTAATACTTACATCCTTCTTCAACAGCTATTTGTACATATACTTTAGAACATACCATTTTATTTTTCACACAAGCCCTCACTAAAATATTTAAGTAAAATGGACAATACATAAACAGCAGAAGCAGAGAGAGATAATAATTTGATGTGCCCTTAGTCAGCAAAAATCTACCTGTACCACTCTGCTGGGATCATCTAGCTGGAGGTGAGCCACGACACTACCACCATCCAACACTGCACCAGGTCTCTTCACATAGTGGATGCTGCATAGATGATGGATAATTGTTGAAGTTATAATGGTTTACAAGGTTGAACTGCTGGCAGGAATTTGAGCCAATATGTTTAACCTTAAGCTAAGGACAGAGGGTTTAATTATTTCAGAAAGATCAACAAAATACAGTCAAACATACTCCTATGAACACATGAATACAAGGAATACCTATCAACAAAAAACTAGTTCTATAGGTCCCACCTGTAGAACCAACAGTTAACTTTTACTTGTATATAAAGACAACCTGCCCCCAAAAGACATGTTTCTGATGGTTCATTAACAGTCATTATGCACAGGATTGGCTGTTTTTGAATTTAGCATATCAATGAGCATTCACTCTTGATAATTAATCACCCAATAAACCCATTACTTACATATTTCCTCAAAAAATATGCTCAGGAGGAAGCTGCACATGCCTGATCTAATTAAATGCAAAAATAAACATTTTTTTGGTAACATTTTATCAACAATGATCTTTTAATATCTTTATTTCATAAAATTTCCCGAAGAGAATTTAAACAGTCACTTCAAAGTGAATGCTGACCTAACCTGAATGTAATTAAATACTTTTGCTTGAAACTGTCATTATATAAATGACGCATACACAGTACTGTAGCTAGTGTCTCCTCCAAAAAGAAAAGTCTTAACAAGTGCACTGCAAACAGCATGAACATACACATGCAGTTCTTGTACATATCTAAAATGCAAGGACTAAATCTAATTATTGGAAATTAAATGCAAAGGTTAAATCTATTTTTAGTAGCATTGACTTTGTACTTTAAGCTAACAATTTCCAAATTGATAGGTTCTTTATTAGGAAAAAGCATTTCCCTCAAGCTACCGACCCTAAAATCAATACTTTTCTTCCTTGGGCAAATGAGAACATATGTACCAAAAAGTGTTGAAACCATTCACTGTAAGTTATCATACAAATATCAACATGTTTGTTCACCCACTGGCATGGACAACAGAAAGCAATAATAGCAACTTTCATTAGTGGAGTAATGTACTTGCTTGTAAGGTGAGTCCAACTGTAAACTGGACAGACCGAACTCTGCAGTCACATAATGCATCAGCTGATCTGGGTCTATGCTAGGTGTAATCAGTAGAACAAACAGCAAAGACCCTGATGGTGTATTATGCAATTGCAGATCAGGGTCAATGTTGCTTGCAGCTGGATTCAACTTACAAATGAGAAAAGGTGGTATACAAAATAATCACCATCCAGATTCTGATACTGTGAGTCCCATGACCATCTTCATGACTTCAATCTCAGCATACACATCATCAGAAAACAGGTGGCCTCCATCTTCAACAACATACCTTATAAGCTTCCCTGCTGACGGTGATCTGCAGATAATTCATTTCATAAATGTTATTTCAAATAATGATCTTTTTTATTAGTTCAATCTCAGTGTGCATTAGCAACAATTAGTTTCTATATGAACTAATGCATTTATGTGACATACAAGTAACTAGTTATCTTAATTTTTGTAGCTGACCAGGTAAAATAATTCAGAATAACAGTAATTTTCCACTCTATTTACCTAAGAACTGTAGGGTCTGTCTCTTTTTGTAAGACACAGGTCTGGTTTCCAATGGTGATGCGATAACTATTGACCTGTTGCTTCATATAAGTTGTGTAACTGGAACCATCTAGGGATAGCAGGAGACCTCCATCACTCAGCCTGACGAACAGAAGTTAATTGATTTCTGGTAAACTGCACAAATGAACACAATCATAAAATACAAAACTGCCACTAACAACTTATCAGAGATGTGTATGCTGCCCATGATAATAAATTTGATAAAAAACTGATGATCACTAAAATTTTGCAACATTTGATTTCTGAAAAAAGAGTTAAGGCACACCTGAAAATAGAAAAAATTTGTACCTTTTGCGGTTTTGTTAGTTCTACATCAACAGATGCATGATATAAGAAATTAATTATTCAAAGAAAATGTTATCTCTCCAAGAGTATGTTGCTTATTAAATTACACAACACCAACTCAAGCTGTAAAACAGACCCTTTTTTGAATAGAGTAGAGTCAAGAATGCCTGAAAGGTTACCTAATAAAAATCAACTGTAAAAGAAATAAACATCTACTAAGCAGCCAACTGACACAACAAGGCACTTTTGTCCCCTTGAGGTGTATGTTTAACAAAGGTTTGGCTGTATGTGTTCCAAAACTATGGAGTATATATGCATCTTTTCTACAAATCATAATACAGTGGTACCTCACAATAATGCTGCTCATGGAAACAATAAATACACAAAATACCTTACATTTTCTCTCTGATTTGATGGAAAGAATAAGTTTGATATGGTGTTGGATTAAATACCATCATACTGAGACATATTCAAACACACAACAGCAATATGTTCTTTCCCCCTGAACAAACACGGTTTTTGCATTGATCACATGCCACCTCTTTTGTGATTTTTGAACATATGTAGTTACACAGTATGAATGAAATTCAAAACAAAGTGTGACTGATAGAGGTTAGATCTGGTGCAACAGAGAATATAGATGCTTGTAAATCAGTGAAAACCAAAACAGCTTCAGTCTGGGTGTATTATAAAGAAGAAAGGATTAAATGTCTGTATCAAAGACTGGATTAAACAGACATGTAATAAAACTTTATCACACTATACAGAAGTCGCTTATGTTGAAGCAGGTTTAAGATCAAATTAAATGCATTCCAAAATCAGAATCTAGTGTTCTATGAGGACCACTGTACTGCTGCACTTTTTACTGAGTGAGGTTTCCATGAATCACTGTATTTCTTTCAAACTTTGCACCTCAGTGTGTATGACTAAAAACATGAAAGAAAAATATCAATAGTGATTAAAATAATTACACTGACAGCCCCTCCTCCCCCAAAAAGGTAATTCCAATCCACTGCCTATTGTTCACTGGCAAAACAACAATAAATCTGTTATGAACTTACCTGTGTACATCCACATCAATAGATGATCCATTCAAAATCAGAAAATAACGACTAGGCCCAATTTTTACTACCTGAAACAGTAAATGCAACGGCTTGTACATATGTGCAGATCAAATGAATGGAAAAGTGATGTCTCTTTTATCCATACTTTAACCATTCAATATGCACATGTTATTATGGTAGCCACCTAAACAAGAGTCTTCGAAAACACTGCTGGTCCAATAGAGAATTACTGGTCAAATAATGTTCACAAAATAATGTTGCTGACATATAATAAAAATTATATTAAATTTAATTCTGGAAGCATGAAATAATTTGACTCATAAAAGTATTGTAAACTGCACATTACATACCCACCCAATGATTAATAAACTCAATGTAGATAAACTTAAATGTTTCTTCTTTCAGACAGAGTTACCCTCTGGCCTTTAATCATTTGATTCTGAAATCTGCAGGCTTCTTTCTTATCCTAAGTGCAAGTTATCTACAGAGTTTGGGTAAGATCTGTGATGTAGAATGTTATTGTCTGGGCAAGATCTG
>JAECUM010010142.1:0-51754 GCA_016617855.1 Megalonaias nervosa
ATATATATATATATATATATATGTGTGTGTGTATATATAATGGTGTTATTGTTTACCTTTTGATATAAAATATAAAATCACAAACTGGAAGAAATTACATTATCTTCTGGACAGTATGATTAATTTTCTTCTTATCTTAAAAATTAAAAAACCACTTAATACAATATATGTTTCGAAAAATAATCTTTGAAATGTCGACATATTTTTTGTAATATCAATAGTTTGTGTATTCATTACATAAAGAACATGCGATGACCCGTGCCCCTGACTTGCAATCTACTTCATTGCTACGATCCTAAGCAGTAAAATGACAAAAGATGAGGGGTGGGTGGGTGGGTCATAAACCAGTGTTTGACTGAATCGATATTACGCCTCTCTACCCCCACTGAAATTCCCTATTTACCATAACACTGAAACTGCGTATGGTTCTTGCATAAAAATTGTGGCTCTAGGTGTTTGCTTCTTTTTAGATCTGTATGCGTTTCATCATCTCTTTAATTACATTATGTACCTCACTGAATTAAGAACAATACAAATTCAAATGTTTACAACTACATGGACAATACATTTCAAATAATGTTGATAACGATGATGGAGGAAAGAATAATACAGTTTAACCATGTGTGATACTAACGTCTTTATGTGGCTAATATTTTCCACTTCCGGAAAGGCTTATCAGTGTCTAATTGTGAGGAAGCTTTTGCTACAATTTCTGTCTTTTGAAAAGTTACCATCGCACCTTTATCGTCTTTAAAATCATGATATTCCAATAATCATCAGAGGACCTTCATTATTCAAATGTTTTATAGGTTTCAGCTCTCGGAAATAGCAGCGTAGAAATATTCCAAGCAATACCCGTAAATGCTGTGGTGGTGTGGCGGGGGCCTAAAAATCTCATTAATCAGCTTTCGTATTAGGAGGGTTTATTTTCTCTAAAATTATTTGTTTTGTGGGATGGGGAATTTCGTGCCACACCACTATTTTGAAACATACCACATACCATTATAGTTTTAAACCGAATTAAAACTATAATGGTATGTGGTATGTTCATTTATATTCAGTCAATGCACACAAAAGCAATAAATTAGTGTCGTATCTAATTTTATTTGCGCTTTGTGTATCCCGCAAATTAAGAATAAAAGTCCAGAGATTTCATGTTTACTTTCGAACTGACAACATAAAAATGCTTTTATTTAATTATCTTTTTATGGTAACCTCTAGACAAATGCCCACTGGATTAAACCACCAGAAGCTAATGATTCATAATATTTTGATGTACCATCTATGTTTAGACTGGTAAAGGATTCATTGATAAGAATGATCATCTGAGAATTGAATAACATCAAACAGCATCCAGACACAGAGGGTACCAAATACTTGTCGTCTGCTAAAAAAAGCGATTTTTCATTCAGTTTTGAAAGCAATGCGATCCAATTTGGAATAAAGGTCAACTGATACTATCATTGTGTAGGAAAATGGAATACAAATTTAAAATAGTATCATTTTTTATTACCTATAGTCTGTGTTTTCGCCGAAATTCGCAAGTTACCGTTTATTGCATTGAAATTGTTTTCTTTTTTCAGACGTCCAATATAATTGTTTGTTAATGCGTAAACACTCTGCACTAATCACACATGGTAAAACATAATTGAAAACATGAGTTTGAAAATCGATGTTTCTTTGAAATATCCCTGCATATCCCCAGTCTGTAGAAGGACGTTCTGTTTTTCATTAAGAAACTAGAGCGGGCGGGGATGGGGATGGTTTATTATATATCATTATGCAGATCACTCTTCACAGATTCTTAGCAGAGAAAAAGACTCCCTCAGCAGCAATGTATAATTGTCAATGGGTAATCTGTGTCTTCACACACACAAACATGGGCGCCCGCAGGATTTTTTGCAGGGGGGTGGGTCTGGACTTCGTGCGGGGGGGGGTCAGGATTTTCGGGGGGGGTCAGTCAGTCACTGTAGTGCTATAAAAAGCAAGATAAAGAGCAAAGGGGAAGTAGAGCACAATGGTGGAGATAAACATTTACGATAAGTGCTAAGAAAAGTTCATACTGTAGAAAGTGTTAATGAATATAAGATGTATTATCACATACATATTATTTGATTGCAGTATTTACCTTGGACGAGTAGATAACATACCTTGGACGAGTAGATAACATACCTTATACTTGTTTATAACTGAAATCTGCGCAGACTCAGATCTGCCGTCGTATATTCTCCATAATGACAGGCGCATTATGCTACGGCAAATCAGGATATTTGTTGTTTGTAGTTTGACTCGACTTACAAGAGAGTATTAGGGTATATCATGAATCGAATTGGAAAAATTCTGCAAAGAACACATTACATACTAAGTTTTCAAAAGTGAAATTCTAGTTATTCCTAGTTCCAACTTAAACCAAAAATTTAAAGATGACCGTACAAAATAAAATACATGAAACACACAAAATGTTTGTAGGAACAACAAAAAGATTTGAAGAATTCTAAAATTAAATTAAAATTTAATGAAATTAAAACAAATGGACGAGAAAATACTTCCGTGAATTTCACATTTATGTTAAGAAAATCACTGGGGATAGCAACGTAATTTTTTTTTCCAGTCAATTATTGAGAATTTACAGTATGATGTATTAGGCTGTTGCTAGAAATTCAGAATCGGACAGACTTTTTACATTAGAAAGGGACATTCCATGGCAATAATATGAGTGAAGGTATCAAAATGTATGTATTTAGAGACGAAAACTATTTTATGAGAATATCAGACCAGGAATGACATATTTCATGGGCCATTGCAAAAGCAGGGAACATTCATCTTTTGTACTGTGCATTGGGTTGGGAAGAATATTTAAAAAGGACAGAGAACAAAACAAAAAAGGAGCCGGGAGATCTAAAAGATGCATTTCTGTACGCAGGCGGCTTAATCAGATTGTATTTTATGGAAATCCCCAAAGTGTTGAATGCTTTAGAGATAGCCTAATTAGGACGGAATTCCTGCAGGTTCAGCTGAATTAATGAGTTGCATTGATTAGAGTGGGAAAAAAGGAAAGGAATTCTTTATCCTTTTCTAACAGAGGCGCACAAATAGAAGAGCTTGAATCGATGATTAAAGCCTAAGGATGACACCTGAGAAATAATTTCTTCAGTGATGTACGTTTTGTAAGGTTTTATCTTAGCGTTCAAATTTGGAAACAAACTACTAATAGACCACTGCGTCAACGTCCAAATCACAGCCGTAAGTTTCTTATGTGTTGCGAGGTTTCATTTCTGGAGGCCACCCATTTGCATATATTTGGAACAGACACGAGAAGTGTGCGTTATGTGGATTTTATAATGGAAACGTATTTGCCGCAAATGATTAATGGATTTATTTCATCTTATGGGTGAAATTACTCATTTTTCATCCACTTCACACTTCTCTTGGATGAAACTATTGTTTTACCCACTCAATGAAATATATCCCTTATTGATTCGTTTCAATCAAATATCCTCTATTTAGTAGCCCTATTTCACATGAAATCAATGCTGACAAAACATGTTTATAGTAATTATGTGTTGTAATGGAATCAAAGGTAAACTCCGGGCAATATACTTATTTTGAAAGTTTCCAAATTCTGAAATAAAGGTATGGACTCGTTAAAACACCACCATTAATGGCCAATCAAATATCATTCAGCCAGTGGACCAGGCGTGCCCAACCAATTGCCCGCGGGCCGAATGTGGCCCAGTCCTTCGCATCATACGGCTCACCGCCATGCAGGAAGTCCTTTTCAAATATGCATTCGAGTTAATGCGTATTCAATTTTTCTGTACTGCTTTCTATGTGCGACTATGTCATTTAATAATATTATCACAACCATGAGGCCCGCGACCTTAAATATTTTATCTGTTATGGCCCCCAACCAAATATGATTGGACGCCCTGGCAGTAGACGCTACCGTGCCATATGTCACGATTCCCAAACATTTCTGGTGATATTAGTGTTTCTGTTTTCACTTTAGACACAATACATGATGATTCAGGAAATGATGAAATACGAATTAGAAAATAATGTACCTCATACGGCAATATAATCTCAAGATAATATTTATTTAGTAGACCATGTAAATCTGTACAGACTGACGTGCATATACACACTGTCAATACTGAGTCAGTCTAGAGCTTCTGTAGGGCTTTTGATGTGTTTAGGTCCGCTGTCGATATTTAATTTGTTCTTCTTGTGTTTCAACACATGTCCTGATGAGCTTAGGTACATAGTTATATTTTTGTCTGTGTTGACGACAAGATTTTCTTCACTCCAGTGAAATATCCAGATTATTTCTCTCATTTCTGAAATTTTTCTCATCCCGTAATTCACGGCCCTGCATGAAATAAATTTGTCTAACCATGGACAGAGATAAGAGTAAAAGTAGCTAAGAAAGTGTGCTTGTATGATTTGGATTTTTAACGTAGCTTTAACAATTTTTCAGTCATATCGCTACGATGGCTGCCGTGTGGCAGTTTATAGTGATTTCTCACCCATGCGACAGAGGAATCTAGCTGTTCTGCTACCCTTACTTTTCTTATCTCAGTCTGGTTGTCTCAGACCGGTCATCTCAGTCAAGGTGTCCACGCGCTTGGAACTAATTTTAAAAAAAGAAACCTTTGTCTTCTGCTATGCCTGACGTAGTTGTTTGAAAATCAAACAACAACAACAACAACAACAACAACAAATATATAACAAAACAACATAGTAACTTAAGGTCTCTCCATTTTTGAGAACACACCATACAAAACATTTCGAGAGAGACAGACATACACACGCACACAATGTCGAGCATATTGGTATTATGCTAGTTCGTTGCACACAGCATGGTCAGTTTTATCCTATCTGCAGGCCGGACTCAGTACATTTTCAGGCCAGCGTCATTATATGTTGCTAAAGCTACTTAGCTAGTTTTATATACTTCGTGTTTCAACACAGTTTCACCTCCTCTAAAGAAAAGGAGAGTTATATATGATAGTGACACGGATCTTTAATTACCCGTGAATAACCCAAGCATGGACATTCATGCTACATGTATGTACACTACAACAGAGCTGTGGGCCGTGTGTAGCTTCATTATGTACAATATAATTTTCTAATTGGAACTAATGAAAATGAAAAATTTTCTTGTAATAAATATTAACTATTTATTGTTAATTTCATGTAACATCTATATATTAAATGTGATAATACCTAAAAACTATGCAACGTTTAATGGTGTTATTTTGCTTTTGGCTCACGCATAAAAACTGTGTATTTCGGATGACACGTCACGCCACAGCCCTCATTAACATATTTGTATTAATGCAACGCATGTAAACATTGGCGCGTGAACTATATTGCACAAGTGAGGAGTTCTTTCTTACTTTAAAGGATAATATTGGATGAGAAAAATAATCTACGTTGGGATTTGGACCGAGACAAGGAAATCCCAGTCGCGGGGTTACATTATATGTCTCCCCACGAGGCTAGCCTCGTGGAGAGACAAATAATGTAACCCCTTGACTGGGATTTCCTTGTCTCGTTCCAAACCCCAACATAGATTCTATATGTCTAGCACTGAGTTTATCACGCCTCAGACATGTAGCATTATGTCCCCCCCAGTCACATTATCTTGACACCAGACCGACCAGTCCTAACACTAACCTCTGAATGCTGAGTGCCTTGCGAGGCAACTGTTAATACCATTTTTATAAGTTTGGTTCTGTTATGTGTCTTAACTTTTCATATAAATGTGCTTTACTTCAGAATTACTCATTCCTGTCTTAGCATTATTCCTATCTAACACGAGTCTTTAGAGGAATCAATTTTGGCTGTATTTCAGTTGAGAGGATTTAATCTATGTATTTCGATTATTCATTTGAATGTCAAAGTGTTTTGACTCTAGGACTAAATTACTGCCTTGGAATTATTGTGAATTCATTGAAGGACACTTTTGGAATATATCATTGCGATACATCAAGACTGTTAGCACATTAGCACTATTCCAGGCTATTGGCATAGCAGCACATTGAGTATTGGGATTTATTCGGAACAGCAATGGAATTCATTTGGAATACTCTATAGGTTTGGTCTTGTGATAAAACGTTTACGACTATTTGGGTTCTAACTCACAATACTGTAATTTTTGTTTTAAATTTTTACTTTGTATTCTAGGGAATTAAAATATTTGTTTAATTTTGCAAAAACTTGTTGGTTTTTGCTCTTTTATGTTACTATGTTCAAGACCATCGAGTGGTAACACCCTTTAGATAATAATTCATGTTAATACTAATTACATCCTTTCCACCAACCGTCTAAGACAACTGTAACTATAGCATGAACATGGCAAATAAGTACCACCATTAAGTTATGGAGAAGTAACTAATACCCATTTTTGACTCCATCTTCTCTACACAACAAGTACACCAAGTTCTAAACAATTGGAACTTAAGGTGAACTTTGGAATATTTTATTCACTAAACTGTGTACATCCATTCTTGGTATGAAGATACGCAGAGACAATATGGGCAGAAAACGACAAATGTAGAAAAAAGTTAAGATGACGAGTTCTAGCGTCAAAATGTTGGCCATCTGCAAACGGATGCAAAATATGAGTAATACTTGCAATACAACCACAAATCAAAACTGATACCCCCAATAAAAGTAACTAATACGACATTAGTTGCTCTGAATATGATTTTAAATCAGCACTGTTCATTATACAACCATATGTTAATGTAGCAGGTTAGTTGAAACTTTGTCCAGTGTTGTATTTAAAGCTTGTATTTATTTGTAATTATCTATTTGTCCCATATAAACTCGGATGTCCTTCCCCAAAATTTCCAATTTCGGAAATAATACTAGAATTACCACAGGGTCACAGAATCGAGTAGATGTGCTCTCATTGGAAAGACACAAGAATGTAACCAATATGAAGATTTCATTACAACTTTGCTAATGTGTAAGTTCGCTATTTTTGCATTCCACACACTTTTATTGTCAGTAATCTCACACCATAATATACGTTCCAGAAGAACAATTGCTCAAGGCGCCTTAAGAGCGTTATTAGTTATTAGAGAGTTTAGGATTGTTGTGATTTAAAATTGGGGTTTTATTCTTCCTGTTTGATACACGAAGAGAGGATGCTCGCTGCTATATAGAAGAAATCCATATTGGCAAATTGAAGTTGTAGAAGAAATAACATTTTATTATCTAATGAGCACATTCATTTTAGTTTTCGTCTGTTCATAATTATATGCCAAGCAAAAATGTTAAAATGATTTATTATTATAAAAACTCATTTCCTTTTAGAGACATAAAACAGCAATTTGTTATTACAGTGAGTGCAGATCTCAAATCATTTTCGAGACATTATCATAAAGGAACGAACGATTTATCGTTTTCAGACCCATATCAAGTTAAAAAGGTTCGGGAATAAAAATAGTCAATAAAAATTTCACATCTTACGGTTGGAGTCCAAAACAAATACATAGGCTAAAGAAAAATAGACAAATAACAGGCATAGTCCAGCCCCCTTGAGTCACCTGTGACAACGTTGCCTTATATGAAACGTTTAGCTTTTGGAATTACATCATTGAAATTGGTAAGTTCAAGCTTCATTTACTCCATTGGAATTGCATGTTTTATCGTCATTTACACCATCAATGTAATTATCATAGAGCCACATATCTCTGGTTGTATAAGGATAAGCTATTTGAGTGTGGACTATAAAATTGGGTACATCCCTTGCTCTTCGGATGAAGCCTGATTCCAAAGAGCACAGACCATCAGAATTCATAGTACATGAAGCGTAGCTGAAACCTAAAACTGATCAGTCAATAATAACAGCATGCATTAGTAGTAGAAGTAATAGTTTGGTTTGCTTTGGTCTGATACATCAAGACGAGTAGTAGAACTAATAGTCTGGTTTACTTTGGTTTGGTTTAGTTTAGTCCGGCACATCAACACGATTAGTAATAATTTGGTTTGGTTTGTTTTGTTTGGTCCGGTGCATCAACACGAGTAGTAGAAGTAATAGTATGGTTTGGTTTGATTTGGTTCAGCACATCAACACGAGAAGTAGAAGTGATAGTTTGGTTCGGTTTCGTTTACTCAGGCGCATCGGCACGAGTACAGCAGTCGATTATTTGGTGCCCAGAATATTGTAGCAAGGGTGTCGCTCCCAAGGACAGGCATTGTAAGCCAATCCTATTGTTGGGTTCGAGCCCATGATATTTCGATTGTGTGTTTGGCATGATTTGTACTGATCCACAACCTCTGTTAGTCGCCTATGACGACATGCATATTCTGCATCCCAGGTCCCGCAGGGATGTGGTTATAGTAGCAAAGAAGAAGTGGTCATAATGTTAGCTAAATACTACTTGAATAAGGAAAGCATGGTCCTGAAGATTACGAGAATAAGGTAAAGCATGGTCCTAATGATTACATGAATAAGGTAAAGGATGGAAATAAAACAGGGTCCTATGATTACGTTTATAGGCAAATCACGGTCCTAATAGTTACGTGAATAAAGAAAAGCAAGGTCCTAATGATTACATTATGTAATAATTGGTTTGCTGAGTATATTTTCAATGTAATAACTTGTTAATAAAATATTTTTGAACAATGTTATAGTCAAAACAAGTCGCATACATTAAATTGTTACAAAAGATATCACGCCAGAAACAGACAATATCACATTTGTAATGAATATGTGATTGTGAGTATTTCACGAGAGAAATATAACCGCCTCAGAACAGACATCTTCGCTAGCCAAGATTCTGGCATGATAACCCTATCTACACCTTTGCGGATCGCCCATAAATATTGGTACTTTGGCCTAGCGACACCTATTAGATTTCATGAGTTACCTCCCTTAGTTTGTAATGCCAACTAACCAATAGCGAGGTGCATTGTACATCGGCCGAAATGGTGTAGTCAATTGACCTAAAAAGGATACTTTGTAAGTTCAACATCGAAAGTATCGCTATGTACCAGAGGGAAGATATTGCAGGTGTCTTTGAGGTAAAGGATATTTCTGCAAACACGGACCGGCAGTGGAAAATTGCTTATATATCAGTCCATTAAAGTTGTGTGTTGCCTTTGTCTCGATCATGTAGGATTGTGATTGGATGCGGAGCCTCGCTGCCGCATCCAATAAAATTCACAGACCAGAAACACAGAAAAATCTGCACGATACGCAAATTTATAGATAACGTTATCACATCGGAAACTTGGCTAGCGAAAATGCAGAACAGAGTATAAGAAAGTTCTGATCCTATTAAAAAGCCACTGTAGTTTTATTGCTTCATAACGTTATCATCTACGTTATCCGAATATGCAGGACATTGCGATTCTCGCAGTTGCGAAGACAGTGTTTCGTTGAAAGAAACCTTGAGAGTAAACAATATATAAGAGCATCAAGACACACACACACACACACACACACACACACACACACACACACACACACACAAACCTACAGAAAAGAAACAAAGAAGAAGACCATAACAAAACAAACGCTGATTATTCCTTGATTAAATACAAACATATGAATGGCAAAGGCAAACGTGTTGTACACAACATTTCTTTGGGTGGGTGGACGCTTAGGGCAGAATCTATTTTCGTTGGATTTTTGTATTAGATTAGCGGTATGAAAACTAGAATTACGTTAGTATAGACTTCAGCCTCAGTTAAGGACGGGATTACTAAATGTGCGGATATTTTCTGTATATACGGATTTTTCCATTGTTTTCCCATACTTCCAAGGTCCTCAATACAACAGTTGTTGACAAAGTAAGGGTTTTCAAACGCGTAATACTTTGAAATAATTTTCTTTAATCACCCAATGAACAAAATTAACGAACTCTAATTGTACACTTGCAGGGTGTGTCTTGTTTCACGTTTGTATGATTTATCAGTAAGCTTTTCCATGTAGAATTCTAGTACTTCATACCATGAAATGCAAAACATTGTACCATCTCAGAGTATGGTGTTACCACACAAGATTATCATCACTGAAATACTGGTCACGAACCCTGAGATTATGGGGTGACGTCTGATGCCAAATAACAGTGGTGTCTAATTTCTCTCGCGCTTTCTTATTGGCCGCCCACAGTGCCTTCCTATATTCGGACACGAACTGTGACAGATTCTTCGGATCCTCGTCAGGTGTTTTATCGTCCAAAAGATCCGTAGGAAAATTTAATTCCCTACCCAACATCAACTTGTTCGGTGTGAATTCGGAAGAAGCCTGTTTAGATGAAGCAGTACGATCAACGTATCTGGCACAAAGTTCGATTGCATCGTTTCACCATCCCTCTGTAGATGATAGGGAGACGTTCGCTGCTTTTTAATTCCTAACATTACACGAATGGCTTTAAATATAGCGACTTAAAACTATCGGCCTCGGTCAGACAACAGGACCACTTCAGTCATGTTGGTGAAATGACCTCTAGTCACATGAATATTTGTGTTTCACTCCTTCATCTTTGTATGAGATCCTAAAATATCAGACTCTCCTGCTTCACCAGACGTCATGCCCTAAAGTTTTGCTCGGCGCATCTGGTTGGTGTTTTGTGCTGCGTTCAAACGGAGCATGTTGCACAATACTCTTGAAAATCATCCCTTCATCCAGGTCAGAAGTAATGTTGACGGACTTCACTGAGGGTTTTGTGGACCCCGAATTTATTCTCCTCCCCCGGCGGCACTATCGTTGCATTGCATTAAGATTTCCCACTGCCAGCTCTACAATACGACGATAGAACTTTTAATTGGCATGCCAGGATGATGCAGTCATATTCTTAAGAGCATCTCGGCGGAGATTTACAATAACTTCCACGCTCTCCCTATGGCTTTGAATGCGCCACTGTCTCCAGATACATCTTCCCAAGAAGAGCGCTGCCGAGCTTCAATCCAACCAATTGACCTTTATAGAAATATTTAATTTGCATCGTTTGTAGGTTAGGTTTTGATTGCATTATATGATGTGGGTTATGTAAAACTGTAATTTTTCTTGCTGACCTTCTCCAGAATCAAGTTCATTGTATACGTGACCAAAATCATTGATTCTTTTCTGAACCAATTAATACATAGCTAATATTGTATCTATGAGTATGGGTTTAATATTAGGATTATTATTAACAGAAGTTAATATATTTGTCTCGGTCTGAGTTAAAGACATTGTGTTTTTCATGTTCTTATTATACCTTTAGTAACAAACCTTCTAATTACAGCTAAGATTTTATCTTATAAACATTTGGAACTTTCTAGAATGAAACTTTCCATTAGGTAATAGTTTTTACATAGAAAATGTTAATTGTCACTTGAGGTCAAGCGGGGAACTATATTATCTTGTTACAGGAAACATTATTTATTCGTGCTGTAAGATCTGAGCATAATCATTTGTATTATTATTATGTCAAATATTTCATTTGGGCTGGATTTTATTTAAATTATTTAATTCAAGGTATTATTCTCCGGACATACAAAGTGCTCAGAAATACTATTCTTGGAAACTGAGACTTGGATTTATGCTGAAATTGCAAATAAGTAAATATTCTTGGATTGTATTATTGTGATTAAAAAAAGATTGTTGGCCCATCACTACGACACAGGAAACCACAGACATATCAACACTTCAAGCGATGGATTTAGTTTAGAATACCACTAAATTTTGTTCCGAATTTTAATAATTAGAACTTGCTTAAGTTCGAAATTCTAGTATTATTTGGGATTTATCTCCCTATACCACAAGTTGTGTTTATATGTTTTTATATTTTTCAGTTTGTATTATTGGGAAAAATTATCTGTTGAATTTTACAAACTTGTTGGTTTCTCACTCTTTTGCATTACTTATTTTAAGACCTTAGAGTCGTAATACCCATGACAAAGTCGTGTATTGTCTCTGTACCTCTCCAGCCATATAGCGGAGATCTTCACAGTAAAAAGCACACACACACACACACACACACATCTATTTATCTGTCTGTCTGTGTTTGTGTGCACAGTAAATTAGAGACAGACAGTTAAGGTAATTAAAACAAGATGTAAAAGACTGATTCAGCTAACCAAAATTGACTAATAAAGACAGCTGGAAGAACTATCATAAAGACAGCTGGAAGAACAACCATAAAACAGCTGGATGAACAATTATTAAGACAGCTGGACGAAGAATAATAAAGGCAATAACAGTCAGGGCATGTACACAATGAATATTTGAGTCTTTTAGCACTTGGAAAATTTTATGCTTTGATTTAACTTGATACATTCGAAGTACAATCAAGATATATTATATTTTGAGTTCACTTGACACATTCAAAGAACAATCAATAAAACCCCGTATAATTCTTAGAACATTAACACACTTGAAATGATTAATTGGCTTGATGTCACTTTTTTATTCTATGGATACAGCTTCCAACGCTGTGTGCAGTAAATAGTTTTACAACCAATATAAACAGATTTTGATGAAACAGGCAATAATATTCGTTTGAATAAGCCTAAATAATTGGATGAATATTTAGACACTTAAACGTCGTATTTTCCATTGATGTTTTGCTCTTGAGATCCAGCAAAGTTCTGGAAATATCATTTATTTCCTGCCATAAAACACCCCGATCCAGTAAAACAACACCTTTTGCAGTATATCTCTTGGTCATCAAGTTGAGAACTCATGATGATTGTGCTGTTTAAAATTTCAAATGCAGTTTTCTCATATATGGCTTAAATAAAAATCGAAAGAGAAAGTGCATTTTTGTTAAGATTATGATTTTAAGCGTGAACACGCCAACGTGATAGGTGTCTTCATCCCGTATTCTGGTCCAAAAAGGAGCATGTAATGTAAGAAACGCAAGCGTGATGTGTCTTCATCCAAAATCCTGGTTAAAAAGGCGCATGTAATTTAAATAAAAATGTTGGAATGTAAAAAGACCAATCTTAGGATGACATAAAGAAGCTTTCTGGAGAATACATTTATTTGTCAGATACTTAATAACAAATTAGTAATGTTAATGTATGTTGAAACAAATGTATATTATAAAGCTTCGGAAATGATTATTGTTTCTTTTTATTTATAAACATGAGAGAATGGATGAGTTAAAGTTGCCTCCTGAGAGTAATGATAACTTTGGAATTTTTGTTGACCTCGTAACACAATCTGATATGCAAATGTTGCTGCATCTTAGCTTGCATTATTTGTCAGTGTGCCTTTTTGCTTTTTATTTTCACAGCCGCTTTGATACATCAATACGCGCGCGTGTGTGTGATTTAAACTTTCAACGTAGCTTTAACAATTTTAGACATATCGCTACGATGTCTGCAGTTTATAGTGATGACTAGCACTGGCACATCATGCCGCTGACATGGAGCACGATGTCCAATCCAGTCACATTATCCTGACACCAGGCTGACCTGTCCTAAACTAACCTTTTAATATCGAGTGCTAAGCAAGATAGCTGCTAGTACCATTTTTATAAGTCTTTTGTATTACTTGGCCGGGGTTTGAACCCGCTACCTCCCACATCTAAGGCGGACTCTCTAAACATTTAGGCCACGGAAGCTGTGTGATAGACCAATTATAGTGAGGAAATGAACCAACAGAGATATAATTATGTATGGTGATCAATGGTTACTTTGGCCGATAATGATGCAAAAGGGGAGTCTGGTATGGTACTGAGGTACCAATTGAGGGATGGGGGTAGGAAAGGGGTTCATGGCAAGTTTTCCAAACAAATTGATTGCCTCATTGGTTAGGTAGGGGTGAGGAGGTAGATGTTGGGGTTCTTTTCTGTTCCAACGCCCCATCCCTCAATCTTCGTGCGTAACTTCTTTGGTCGAAGTTAGAAAGTAACTACTAAGATTTATTTTAAATTTCAGCATCAATTTGCTATCTTTGTTTCAAATGACCCTGTTAACAGACGATATTGAAAGCAGAAGGATGAGACATAGAACAATTAACTCATATGAAAGGCGTTTTATCTACGTGCTATTTCTACCAATTTCTCTATTGATCCCCTTTGAATGTTAGACTGTCTTTCCTACATGCGGTGAAAAATTATTGTTTTATGAAGACCGTGATGTGACCGTACAAAGTATTTAATGAGGCAATTTTCAATTTTTACTTATTCAGATCAGTTGTCTTCTGAGTACGATATTCCTATTTAGTGAGTGTTAATTGGCGCAAAAGAACCACAGAGTGGACCTTGTCTGCAGTGCGATATTTATATGTAGTGTGTGTTAATTGGCACAAATTAAGACCATAAAGTGGATATTGTCTGAAGTACATTATTCCTATGTAGGGTGTGTTAATTAGCATAAAAAGACTCAGAGAGTGGATTTTATCTGAAGTACTCTATTCATATGTGGTGTGTGATAACTGGCACATAAAGAACCACAGAGTGGGCATTGTCTAAAATACATATGTAGTGTGTGTTAATTGGCACAAAATAAACCTCAGGGTGGATATATTCTGAAGTATAGGGTGTGTTAATTGGCAGAAAAAGAACGACGGAATGAATGTTGTCTAAGTACGATATTCCTATGTATTGTGTGTTATTTGACACAAAACAGACTTCAGAGTGGATAGTGTCTGAAATTACCGTGCAGTAAACTAAGGATTATGCACACGCATAATGTTAGCGCATGCTGGAAGAAAACCTGCAGAGGAAGGTGCAGCCAATTCCTTACACCAAGACGCGTTCAATAATGTAATTTTGAATAGCATCCCTCGTCCTTATATTACAATGCACGCTTGCTCTGAATAATATTTGTATCTGGCACACATCTAGAAAAAAATCTGCAAATAAAACTAATGTATCCACTTTAAAGACAAATTTCACTATAATCATTAAATATGACGCTTTTACGCAACGCAAAGAAACGAACCGTCTCAGAATTATTAACGTAAGAAGAATATATGGAAGGATTAGAATATTTAGAAGAATTACAACTGAAAATTATTTCTTAGTATTCCTCATGTTGGAGACATGAATTATTTAAATACCGTGAAAATTGGTTATCCTTATGCATGTTAAGTCCCTGTAGTCCCTTTAGTCTCGTGATCCCGCTGACTCCACGGTCTGCACCTAATAGCATAGTCTCACACAAAATTAAAGTACTATGGTGCATCGACTGAAGTTTATGAAATGTGTAATGGAAAAAATCAAATCCTTTTATTAGCCAATGGGCGCATCTCAAAATATTTAGGACGCTTTGTTTTATTTCCCCATCAATAGACTGGTTTTCTGACTGTAAAATAATTATTGATGCGATAAATGTACATTGTGTTTATTGACAACCTTAAACACCAAGAATACACTACACTAATCTAGGCGGTATCTTAAGCACATACACTGGTAAAAAGACAATATAAAACACTTTGGAAGAATTGTAGAATCTGGTTTTAAAAAATGAAGAAAAACCCCCCCAAAACAATCAACAACAGAACCCCCCTCCACCGCCATCCCCAAAACATACAACAAACAAAGACTGCAAGCTCCTAAGGCTAACGCCGAAAGTATAAAAGTTGATCTGCATGGGGGGAGGGGTGTGTATGTGGGGACTCCAAACAAAGGAGGTCAGTCGAAATGCATCATCATCCAATTTTATGAAAAGTACTAAGATTAAGAACAGATTCATGAAACAAAGCAATGCAGTCTAAAATAAAAGATAAATAATGAAAAAAACCTATGGATAATAAGACAAAATTCACCCAATATGCAGATGACATTGCACAAAAGATGATTTATTCTGAGAGACGGGAGTCTTCACACAGTTCCATTTAAGAATTGCCAAAATGCGTGTACCATTTAATGTTCAGACAGATTATCTAGGGGAGGTAACTAATCAAATCCACTGTCTACCTTGGCACAGAAAGTTGTAAATGAGATTAGAAATTAAGCCAATTAAAAAAGCACTGTGCGACATAGGATCCATGTTACATTTTAAGTGAGAAAAAGGTAATGCATTAATATATTTAATTTCAGGTCCACCGATAAGAGCACATACAGGAAAGCTGAAGCAAAGATCTGAGATGAAATACAAAAAGTGAATTTGATTCAAGGTGCTACAGAAATTATTAAAAACACGAGGGTTGGGACAACTCCATTCCATCCTGCAACTCAGTGGTTTTACATTCAGGTAGACGATATAGCTCAGAATACCAAAGGGCTTAATGTGGTGTCTAAAAACGCAAACGCTGTCTCTATTGTCAGTTTCATCTCAGCTAGTTGTCAACTGTGCCTGTTACGTAAATATAACTGTTATAATGGATATTGGTGATGACATATCATTATCAATAAATGGTCTATTAGAACTTAACCTTCAGTATCATATAGAGGTAACAACTGGGGCAATCGATCCGGACAGTAATAGCCACTGGGCAGCTGCAAAGCTTCATTAGGGTTATTTTTCATAATTATTTTCATTTTTACTTTAGCCTGCTCCACATTACTCTCGAAATCATCCACTGTATTATAATTTCTCGTAAATCAGCTAGTGACACCTAAAAGAGTGCAGAGATGCACATGGTTGTCGCATACATACAACCTCCCGTCCTATAAAATAATCTATATGTAATACATATAATTTAATAAGTGCTGGGATTTAATAGTTCTTCCCATGTTTTTCTTCATGCGCCGTTTGTCTGCCATACTAATGTGCATGCATGAAATATGCACCAATGGGCATCATATAATAAGAGGTAATCAATTTCTGCTACAAAGATAACATTTCTAATGACTAAAACGTTCCTAATTAGAGCATTTGTTTTCTTGAATCATATATTAAGAATTGTTTATGGCAGCTGATAGGTTCATTTTGCTTTGCATACATGTCACAGGAGAAATATTTATGAATATACGAGTCTGCAACCTATATATAGTGTCAGAATCTAACTTTCATAAATCCCCAATTGTTCTGAATTTCATACACAGTTTAGATGAAATTATTTAGAAGGCGCAAACAGGAGTCATGTAATCACTATAAAACCGGATTCAGTTTTGTTCCAATTTGGAAGAAAGACCACTTTTAATATGGGTCACGATGACGTGTCCAACTCAAAGTTCGACTCATCTGTGCGTCGTAAAGGTACTTGCTTTTTTCATCGACTCGGAATAAAACAAGAATGTAGTTGAATGTTTATCTCCGTTAGTGATGCAATTATTGCATGTGGTAAATGACACTGTTCACGTGAAGCAAAACAATGAGCCTGTTAAAATCAAAGTATTTGTACCTTCCAAAAATTTAGAGTATGTCAAATGATAAAGTTGTCGGTCAATATGGGTACAACAGGAAATTAAGATGAAAATAATTGTTGTCCTCACCGTGCTACCAGACGTATATCACGCCAACAGTGGATAATCACAAGAAAAATAAACCTATTTAATAACTTTGTCAAAGACTAGTATTAATTTTGATTACGGCCATTGTATTCAGATATGTGGCCTTTTGATATATCCAATGAATGCAAATGAAAAAAAGAATTTAAATCTGTAGCGAAGATTTTTGAAAAGATTCGATGCTTCCAGCACTTTAGATACATTTAAAAAGTACTAAAATTGACCACCATTCGTGTCAATTCCTTTGCTTCTACGATATGTTGCTTTAGTTGTCATTTTAAGGAAAACTGCGCTTGAAAGATGTACAAAATTGCTTTTTGAAATTACTGACAAATTACTTGGCATTTATATCTATAATGTTTTTATAAATAATACGGCATTTTGTATCTATTATACCAAAACTATACACGATGATGAAAACCCAAAGTTATATGGTGGGTGCAAGCATTTATATGTCTGTACCAACTAAGAGACCATAAATACAGGTGCTGAACATATCTAAATTAATTATATTGAATCTTAGACAACTTGAATACAGATACTGAGTATGTCTACATTAACGTCATTCCATCGAAACTAAGACACCGTAAATGCACATACTGAAAATAAATCTACAATAACATCATTCCATCGAACTTAAGACACCTTAAATGCAGATATTGAGTATGCCTACATTAACGTCATTCCATGGAACCTTAGACACCTTGAATGCAGATACTGAGTATGGCTATATTAACTTCATTCCATGGAACCTTAGACACCTTGAATGCAGATACTGAGTATGGCTATATTAACGTCATTCCGTCGAACCTTAGGTACATTAAATACAGATAATGAGTAAGGCTACATTAACATCATTTCCATCGAACCTAAGACACCTTAAATGCAGATACTGAGTATATTTACATTAACGTCATTCCATCGAACTTAATATACCTTAAATGCAGATACTGAGTATATTTACATTAACGTCATTCCATCGAACCTTGGACACCTTGAATGCAGATACTGAGTATATTTACATTAACGTCATTCCATCGAACCTTGGACACCTTGAATGCAGATACTGAGTATATTTACATTAACGTCATTCCATCGAACCTTAGACACCTTAAATGCAGATACTGAGTATATTTACATTAACGTCATTCCATCGAACCTTAGACACCTTGAATGCAGATACTGAGTATATTTACATTAACGTCATTCCATCGAACCTTAGACCCCTTGAATGCAGATACTGAGTATATTTACATTAACGTCATTCCATCGAACCTTAGACACCTTAAATGCAGATACCAAGCCTATCTACTTTAACCTCATTCATCATGCAAGAGTTTGGGTTTACATACATCATTGCAGAGCTTCGGACTCGCAATCCATGGGTTACAGGTTCTATACACGTACAGACCCGATTACCTCTCTCAATGTGTCCCTGTCCCTGGACAATGATTATCAGACACACTTTATTCCCATTTCATCAGCATCATCGTGTTGTGACAATGTAGGGATGGACGGGTTACCCAGTAAAATTTCTTTACCCATCTATCACTTAAAAGGTAACCAGCTCACCAAATAGACCGTCTTTACTCGCTTTTAAGTTGGGTCAACTCTAAACTGCCGTTGTGTAATACTCCAGCAGTTTGGGTCTTTCCAGTTTGTTAGGATTATTCATTATAACATTCAACATAGCCCGTATTCTGCTATCGCATTGTGTGACAGCATATCAGAGTCTATGTTGTTTGCAGTTGGACTAGACCGATAAACAATACATACGGTAATTCTGATCCTCACGAGTATATTGCGTCTGCAACACTCTACGGCTTATGTCAATGACAAGAAAACTGTCCACATAACCCCCAAAATAGCGATTTCATAATGTTTCGGTGAAAGTGCAAACATTTTTGCAATTGAACTTTTATTCTAGTGGTCTCTATTGTATCACTTTTAATCTTCCGTTTTTAGTCAGATGCAAAACCTTTGCTGTTGTGTGAATAGGGCCACAAGTGCTCGTCGTCGAATGCCTTTTCTTCTTTCGCACAAAAGCTTCCATTACTGACTGTTTTACTACCAGTATTCCATGATTCAGATTCATTTGCCTCAGATGGAGTTTCAGATTTTTACGTATTTCAGTCTTCATTGGATTATCGGGTGTTGATCAGAAAATGACTGGTCAAACTATATTAGCAATTTCGTTAGCCATTACACAAAACTACCTCTAAGTGATACTAGCTGACATCTACACATCATGCGAGGAGCAAACTATCTCCCTTTAAGGCTTGTGTTTCAATCATACTAATACTTGTGAGCGCATGCGCAAGCGAATGCGCATTTCGGTTTCCGTGAAATGAATTTTAACAAAGCGCAGATGTTCGGTTGCAATCTGCTCGACGTGATAATAAAAAAAGCGCCGCGAGAGAGAAATGTCTTGCCATCCCAAGAGAATAAACGCTGATAACTCCTTTGTTCCCATCTTCACCGCAAGTGGTCTTCTATGACACTGGAGACCAGATTCAATTCATTTAAAAGTGTTGCTTGGCTAGCAAAACACAATCAATCCTCTGGTTATCCAGAAACAGAGATATATGGCTTAAGGGCTGTTTGAAGCTGATAAGAGTTTTGCGACTTGAAGGACAAAATAAACAGAATAAAGACAAAATGAAGCATATTGCCAGAGCATTCTGGCATAGCAATTTTATATTTTCCTGCCTTATGTTCATGTAGAGAATTTTTAATTCGTACTCTACGGAGATTCGAACCCAGGTCCGCTGGTAAACGGCACCCATCGCCTTGCCTGCACGCACCAGCCCATATTCCATCACGACTAAGCACGCATCACCAAAAAAATGATGGTGCTGAATCGGTGTTATATGCACTCGTGCGTAGCAGACACACTCGCATGACGACCTGATAAGTAATTCTCATCTATCTACACAGTCGTTCCGGATTCCTATGAAAGAAATCAAGGTATATAGGATTAATTATATAGAATTATAAATATACACCAGACAGAACGGAAATTGCTATCCCTGGATTCTATAGAAGAATGCTTGATAATAGTAGGCAGAATTAATATTTAATACAAATAATCCTATCATACAGGTTAGAGAATTTTTCATTCGTACTCTACGGAGATTCGAACCCAGAGCCGCGGGTAAACGGCACCCATCGCCTTGCCTGCACGCACCAGCCCATATTCCGTCAGATAGCACTTTCCGTTCTGTCTGGTGTATATTTATAATTCTCTCTCTCTCTCTCTCTCTCTCTCTCTCTCTCTCTCTATATATATATATATATATATACACATACATACATGCCTTGTGTAAAGGCATGGATCCGAGAACACCCAACACTGATCGCTAAGTTATCATTTTATTTTAATTAGCAGAAGAGTCTAATTCCTTGTTAGTAGTATACTACTCTTTTTATCTTTTGATGTGTCTTTTTGTTACATAAATGAACATCCTTATTCTAGCTATCCACACCCATTGTACAACCAGCACAGTCCTCCATACGGTAGCCTTTTTTTCAGAGCGGCTGCGCAGTCTTCCACGGCCGCGCTATGTTTTTTGTACAGGTTTCTGTTCTTTTTCAATATCAGATTCAAATATTTTGTGACCTTTCGTGAAACATTGGATTACGCATTGTGTTCGATTTTCCTTTGTTATCTGTAGATTGCGGCTCACAAAAGTCAATTACAAACTGCGCTAGACTAAAGGATGTTTGAAATTATGAGAAGATAAGTATAAAATCACTGATTTTGAGAAGAAAGAGCATAAAGTAATTGATAATGAGATGATTCAGCATAGAGTAATTAATTATGATAGGATACGACATGAAGTAGTTCATTATGAGCGGGTACAGCATAAAGTAATTGATTATGAGTGGATACAGTATCAAGTAATTAATTATGAGGACACAGCATCAGGTTATTGATTATGAGAGGATACAGCAAGTAATTGGTTACGAGAAGATACAACATGAATTAAGTGATTATGAGAGGATATAGCATAAATAATTGATTATGAGAGGATACAGCATAAAGTAATTAAGTATGAGAGAATACAGCATCAAGTTATTGGTTATGAGTGGATACAGCATAATGTACTTGATTATGAGAGGATACAGTAACAAGTAATCTATTATGAGAGGATACAGCAACAAGTAATCGATTATGAGAGGATACAGCATAATGTAACTAATTAAGAGAGATTACACCAAGTAATTGATTATGATGGGATATAGCATACAGTAATAAAAGTTTTTAAAATGTATAATTTTATTGGAGACCCCGTTCCCCCAAAGCATATTTTTATTGATTCTGTTATAACAAATTCCTTCATAAATTCTGACATAAATTTTGTTACACATGTAATTTGTGTCTCGATAGCATTTGTACCGACGATATTTGTAAATAACCGTACATGCTGCTTCTAATTGAAGAAATTACGAACTTTGAATAGTCTTTGTTTAGAAATACATAATAAAACCAAAGCAAAGGAGTGTCACAGTTCATTTTGTTGCCCATCAGTCATTCATCTCAATACGGTATTTTGAAATCGAAAAGCTGAATATTGTATTAATTGCTTCTTTTGAGCATTTGTTTGCGGTTGGCATCAGATTACATATAATAACTGTATCTACAGCGGCGTTTTTTTTTTTTTTTAAACATCCCTTATACACGATCTAAAGGATATACGATACACTTTATTCGCGTGGATGTTTCCTTGCTCATAATAGCTTAAATTCACATTTAAGTTATCTATATTACACCGTCTGTCTGTCTGTCTGTCTGTCTGTCTATCTATCTATCTATCTATCTATATCACAATTGAAAAGTTTCCATACCAGGGATTTGAGCTTATTTCACTCATCTTTTCGTATTATCATTAGCTGTTTATTATATTAATTTTTGTACCTTATCTAATGCGACACTTTATTTAAATAAGGTCCTTTGCACCCACATGCAATTGAATGTCAATTCAACACCTGATGTAACCTCATATATCAAATAACTAGCCACCCAATAGAAATAAATTGTCGTGAATTGAATCAAATGTGTGTATTCTTGTTGATTATGAAGGCTATTAATAGACTACTTAATAGTTACCATTGTATTAGGACCTGGAAGGGTTTTTTTTGGTACAAGAGTTACTTATTTCCAATGATAAACTGACAGGAAATGAATGTGCTCATTGGCAAAGACAAAATTCGTGTTGGAATTTTCCGAAAGCAATTTATAATTTGCATTAGTAGCTATTTGACTGTTACTTCGATGGCATACCGTATAAACCTTCGCAATTTGCAAATGACAGATGAAGGTGAACCCTTGAAATTAACATTTCATTTGTATAACTCAGGACGGAAATAAAAGAGTCTGTCCGATTAAGAGGGAAATATCACTTGATAAAATGTTAATTAAAACCTTAACTCTTCGAAATGGCTTATTTCCTTTTCATAAGAGTGCATTCCAGGTCAAACAACTGGGGACAAATAAGCTTTAACTATCATTTCACAAGACTCGTAGACTTAAGGAAATTGTGGGATGTATGCGGTATTCTTAAATACGTTCTGGACTCCTACATGTTAGAATCATTAGAGGCAATTTATATCAAGAGATACAACAAATACAAAGTTGTGCAGAAATTATAGACGAGCTGGTTCTTGTGTCTATCACATAAACGAAACAGGCCGTATGTTTTGATTTTAATTCCAAGTTGTGAAAAAAGACGGGACAAATCGTGACGAGAGATCTACAGCAGAAATTATATCCCCGCAAAGTTATGCAATAACGTTGGAAATGGAAGATGTTAAAATAATTGTGTGTCGGGATAATTGACAAGAACTATAACAATAATATATATATATATATATATATATATATATATATATATATATATATATATAAAATATATATATATATATATATATATATATATATATAACGGTTACAAGACACTTGTTACATTGTAACAGCGAATACAATCTAGGTGAAATATATAATAAAACATATCAACAGACGAATAATTAAGTAAAATGATACTTAAACAAATAAACTATAACACAAACAAAAAGGATTAAGCAAAAGAAAACAGGCAAGAATTTGAAGACATTTAACATAAAATATCTTGTGCCTGTGAACATCATATTCTTAATGATTGTTGTATAAATTTTTTCCATATTTAATAGTTTTCAATACTTCAGCGATCCAAAAGTGGAAATAAAGTAGAGAAAGATCGACAAGGCCGTTTTGTAATGATTCCTTCCACGTTTGTTGTTTATCCTAGCTCACTTCGTTAGTGTTGAACATTCAAGTCTACCGTAATGTTCTGTTTTATCGACTGCACTAATCTTGGAAAGTTCCATACTTTCTACTGCATAAAAATCAATCGATCAGGACGGACAAATTAGTTCCCTTCTGTATCAATTGGCTCCAAATAAGGTACAAATTGAGGTTTTGCTTGACAACTCCCTTGTGTACTGGGTATTTTGTATAATCAATTATGCTATGTCTAAGTTACTGTGTGTTAATTTTAACTCAATAATAACTTCAGTGAGATCGTTTAACTTCAGATATACTATTTCCTGGATAAAATAAATTAAATTTGGGACTCTCTCGATATTTCCCTAACTATATAAATTGATTTGCCCAAATTTAAACGCCGGTATATGTATGAAATTATGGGAGTTTATTTTATTACAGGTAATTCGAGGGATGAAAGCTTCAATATTTATTTCGTTCCTTTGAAAGATGTAATTAGTGGCAATGAATGGCTCAAAATGAGATTCATTATACATATTTTATTATTTTAGGGAATATCATTTTTGGTGGTTTTGTTAATAATGATATTCCTATGTCTTTACATTTGTGAAAATACCACTGATGGTGGAGGGATTATGTTTTCTTTAAGCAATATTTTATTTGCAAGTACATTTGGTTGGACCAAGAAGTAACAAAAAACCCCAGGAAAAATGAGTACCTAGTAATTACAGGTTTCTTCAATTTTCAATTTAAGAACATATAAATCAGAATAATTCATTCTGAGTTTGTTCCGCAGTTTATCCTCATCTCTAGGTTTGTTCATGTGGCACTATACTATTATTCTTTCGTACAGACGTTTTTTTTAATGGTATTCTAAAGTAGAATTTTCTTTGCCTTTCCTTATGTCATACATTTGATGTTGGTTTGATATTTTGCGAGTTACAAGAACATGAGACAAATGAAAACCTTTAGAATTTCCTTTTCATTGATGATAGCTAACACAAAATAATTCGGCCAAATAACGATTCATGTTGTCTGTTTTCACCATTATGCTGAGCGGCTACAGCAAACATTCATCGGCAATGGCCACCTTATAGGAAAAGGTTGCTTTCAACCAGAAGAAAGTTTTGAATTTAAAATTGAAAAGTTATGAAGTGGAGAAGTAATCGTATACAAACACACAAGAGTGAAATAAAAGAATACACGAAGTGTCTTTGCGAAGGATCACACGTTCATCAAGGCAGGATAATAGTTGCCACATGTACTTTGACAGGGAACAATGTGATAGTGAGCGATATGTCTCTGTCATTTTACTTTTGACTTCTTCAAGAAATGGTGCCAAGAGGCAAAGCAAAATGAAGACAGTCTCCAGAGTCTTCCACCTTAACAATGCAAATGCGAACCGTGAGCTTTGCATCTTCCTCAATGGGCAACACAGAAAACACGACCCGATACCAACATACCGAGGAGTCAATTTGGACAGGTCACTGGCATTCGACAACCACCTGAAGAAAAGTGCAGCAACATTGAGTACTCAAAACAACCTACTCCACAAAGAGGCTGGCTCAACCTGGAGCGCTAGTGCTCAGCTATTCAAGACATCAGCACTCACCCTATGTAATTCGACAGCCGAGTTTTGCGCTCTTTTCTGTGCTTGATCATTCCATATCAAGCTAAATGACGTTCGGCTCAAAATAACAATGCGCATAATCTCTGGAACACTACGTCCTACTCCTTTAACATGGCTGCCGGTACTCAGCAACATTCCTCCTCCACATATCCGTCTCCAAGAAGCAGCCACAAAACTGCTGGCTAAGGTTTATGCTAGTGAGAAACTTCTACTGTACATTGACATCACCTAAAATGCAATAGTCCGCTTGGCTTCGAGACATCCAATCTAGTTAGGTCCGTTGTCAGAGGATATGACAAATATTTCGGCATGTGGTGATGAGTGGACTTCAACAGATGTTGCAAACTACTCACTCATAGCTGAGCCATTTGTCTGCCCTCCAGGCTTCAACCTTTCATGACATCTGTAGACCACGCTGAACCATTTAAGGACTGAACAGGGTCGCTGCGCAGTCAACCTTGTCCGATGGGGCCAGGCCACTGACTCATCCTGTAGCTGTCGAGCTCCACAGACAATATCATTCATTGTGAACAACTGTCCGCTGACAAAGTTCCTCGGTGGACTGCAGGCTCTGTACTTTGCAGATGATAACGCTATAAATGGCTGGGATTGCATTGCACACGAAAAATAAATAAATAAATATTTTTCTTTTGATATTATAGATAACCTAGTGGTTAACAGCTGTACTATATTGGAGATCTTTAACTTCAAATATGTAGTATCAAGTTATTTTGGAAGTTACGGAAAACCAATGAAGTTACTCCGTTTCTAATACCTACCTGGAAGAGTTAGACCATGTTCTCACACTAAATCAAGATGTATAGTATAATTACGTGAACCGTATACGACACGTCAACTGGGTGAACTCTTCCTTTATTCATACCATATGCACATGAACCATACACAAGAGTTGTTTATTCCAAATTTCAATGGAGCTCTGTCCACTCTTAAGAAGGGCTGTATGCGTTTAATTTTGTTTCTTACGGAATAAGGTCTCACGTAATAAGCACGACATGAAAATTGCTCTTTTGACTCGCAGGTCAAAGACCAGTAATAACCTAAGGGTTGTTCCAGTAACTAAGTCTGACATGCAAATGCTTACTTCATTGCACTAATATGAATAGGAGTGGAAAAAACTGAATAAATTAATGCAAGATGAACATTCTGACATCTAAATTCGTGTACAGAATCATATAAATATATTAATAACCGTAATATTTTCATATTTTGAATCCATGTGATCATGCCTTCCATAAGTGTATCCTCAGTGCTGAAGTTAATTAAAACTTGAAGACTAAACGTATTCAGTATCAGATGTAAAAGCACCACATATCAAAAACAAAACAGAAGACAATTGCAATACAAAGCTAGAGAAATGAAATACACGTGAAAACTAATAAAATCAAGTTATATACAATATGTGACAATTCGCTTTTCAGATTGCTTAATCTCGGATTAACTCTGCCTTAGCTCTTAGAGCGTATGCTGATTGCCGTGTTTTCTCAGAAGAAAACACCCATTGCTCAAAGACTCATTAGCAGAAATACTAGCTAGTTCTGGTCCGTATGACACGGTGAATATCTGGGTGTCTAAATTCTGTTGGGTTAAGACAGTTCTCAATTCAGTCTTGACAGGACTCACAGAACTGATAACAATGGAAACCTGTCTAAAAATGGATATATATATATATATATATATATATATATATATATATATATATATATATATGTATATATATATATATGGGGTTGTCTGATCAGGATTGGTTGATAATGAAAGCAAGAGTTTAGTAAAATGAATCTTTTGAGAGCCTATCTTAGTTGTAACTGAAAACCAGCGACGTTGTTTGATTGATATAAGGATGTGTCTTTACTGATGAATATCAGTTTGATCAAGAGCAGTCTGAAATTTAAAGGTATTGAATTTTTAATATCATGGTGTTTGCATAGGTTTACTATTGTCGCTGAATTAGTACCGCGAGTCCTATAGAGAACAACATTTCTACAGTAGTTCCACATACGTGTGTATAATTAACTGTACTATAAAAATATAGAGTTATGGCTTCATTTGTGGATAACAAACAAAATGAATAACGTTTTATAGCTCAGAGCGACTTTCAATGGAATATTAAACACACTTTCAGATATGGCAACTATTTCCATGCAAGGGGAGGTGTGCAACGTGTAGAGTGTATATATTTGACTATGGTAGGTGGAGTGTGTTGCACATTGATTAATATCTATGCAATCAAATATATAACATTTATACAATTTACCATTTATAGAGTTATGTCTGGTCAGTAATGTTATATTTTCTAGCTGTGTTTCGAAACATTGTGCTATTACGTCTCTACCACCACGCTTAATGGTGATGACCCCTCATGACAAATGTGTCCCACCAACGTCATTCAATAAATGTTTTGGAACTTCATATCTTGTAGTTTAATTAGATTATGCCTACCTAACTTTGGTTTAAATTATATGTGTTCTGGCGCAATATTAGGTAATTTGTCTTTTAAATCTTTGTAATACATGCACATATAAACGGTTACCTTGACATGTAACTCATTTATTTGATAATATGTCTCACAGGCCCTAGTAGATGGAGAAATGGTGCACATGTATTCAATAATCCTAGTTATAAATGAGTCAGCAACCCCCCTCCCCCTTTCAGTACTAAGCTATACACATCAATAAGACATTTTGCCCTTAGGTAACTGACGTGCATGTTTGATACAATCTGTTTTTGTTTAGGATTGTCTGCTTGTATTTCTCTGAGACGTAGCACATATTCATACAACAGGTACTTGAAATCTTCTTCACCGTTCTTGTGAAGTTCAGTATTGCGTAGAGGACAGTCTTGGCAATGCAACACTGACATCTGCTTTTAATTTGTTGCCCCTTTTGATTTAAACATCTTTCTTGAATAGGTGTAATAGTATTGTTTAGCATTACTTGTACTTCGTTATACCTCTGGAAATTGACAGTTTCTCATCGTTGCGTCAGTTAAACCGTATCCAAAATGTTAGCCACAGAGTCATATGTTCGCAGAAATACTTCCATATTTCTTCTATTTGTGGTCTTCATAGTACTTCATTGCTTGACACTTATCTATCATATTTAACAACCCAGTAACCAGGAGTTCTTCAGCCTACAAAGTTCTGGATAGGTCAGCAAATAGCTAAATGTCAAACAGAGATTTTACATCTGTGAGATTATCTATGGCATTGTTTGAAGAATCATCGCGAGCATAAAGGGCAGTCTACTTACTTGTTAGTAATGAAACATATTTGATGGAGCTACTCTATGTCAGATCAATTCCAATCAAATTTTGTACTTATTTCAATTCACGCTTCCTTTTGGGTGAGAAATATGCCCTTCCTGGTATCCTCAAATGCTGGTATAAATGATGGCGTGTTATTTCATCTGATGCAGCCAGTTCTAAGCTGTTTTTACTTTAGCCGAACGCCAGTCTATGATATAAAATTCACAGACGCTCCATCTACATTTGTCAAACAAGAGCGGGATGACTGCCAAATATTTCTGGATCAGGGCTCAAAGTGCGTGTGTGTGTGTACTTTGGATTTTTAACGTTAATTTAACAGGTTTTCAATCATATGGCTACGATATATGTAGTGTAGCAGTTTATTGTGATGTCTAGCACTGGGGCATCATGCCGCAGACATGTAGCATCATGTCCCACCAAGTCACATTATCCTGACACAAGGCCTACCGGACATGAACATTAATGCTGAGCGCCTAGCTAGGCAGCTCTTTGTACAATTTTTACAAGTCTTTGATATGACTCGACCGGGGTTTTAACCAGCGACCTCCTGCATCCGAGGCGGACGCTCTAACCACTAGGCCATTGGAGAGGTCCTGGGCTCAAATAATCCTATTTAATTCCAACTCCGTCTAAGCCAACATTGATTTCAGCATAAACCCGATCTGCAGAGGTACTAGCCAGTAAAAGAGTAGATATCATACTGATGATGGGCGTCTTTTCGACAGGCAAGACATACCTTGCATGGACTACCCCCTGTTCAAGAATGGCATGATATCTGCAACCATCATCAAACTGCTTATCAACTCGAGTATCGTTCTTTGTATTTTTGCCTTCGCGTAATAATCTTGGAGCAGAGGTAAGCGGTATTGTCGTGACTGTTGATGTAATTGTGTCCCGAATCTAGACTAGTCTTTTCTGAATCTCACTTATAAATCAAAATGAGAGAACGGTTTTTCAGCTCTGATCAGCCCAAATGCAGTGTTGAAAAGCCATTCAAGCATTTTCTTCTAATTTCCACTCAGCTTTGCGAAGGCTTCGACCTTTGGGGTCTAGATAGGGCGATGAGGGCGGGACATACTTAATTTACTAGCGGCCACCTTTCTGGTGCAAGTGATATGATCTTTGCTTTTCTTGTGGCAAGTAGTGGGTTAGTTTCAAATATGAAGTGCCTTTGAATAAGCACTTGTGACTCTGCTTATACCATATATCCTAATAATAACATAAGCGTTCTTTCATTATTGTACTCGACCCATGGCTAATTCTCTTCCCAGGTAGGCCTTAAAGACCAAATATCTTTATTTCTAATCATAGTTTGCGTCTTTTTCCGACCTGGTACCTTGGAGGTCCTGCAATGCAAAATGTCTTGTAGCAGAACAATTCCAAGTGGTTGACTCTTTCCAGCCAGTAAATCAATGTGATCGTGAGTCATCAATCTAGAACATACGATAAGCAGATACTCCTGATGCATTGTTTTTGTTGTAATTGGAAACAAACTTTCGTCTGTGAGATAATAATCAAGTTTAGACTGGTGATCCGCATAGGAAATAATATAGTTTCAACGGGCTATTGCTGTAAACATATGACAAATCCGGATAAAAAAAGTCAAACAAAATCAGTCACAAACCTTGGACAACCGTTATTTTCGATTCCTGAGACTAGTCAAGTGTTGAGAAGACATAACAAAAATTAGAAAAACAGAAACGGAAAATGGGGAAAGGGGAAACCCCCGCTTCCTGCGTGTCATCAGTCCTAAAGCTTCACCATGGCATGAAGTTCAGTTATTATGTAATTACTAATGTTTTAAACGATAGAGCGGTTTAACTTATTATATAGTTCTAGTGCTAACATCCTGACAACAGCCGTTTTAAAAATAGATCCAAACTGGATAATAATATAACCATTATGTCAATGGTTAGTGGATATACTTTAATCATTTTAGATCGTAAAAGAATTGCAAATGTATTACATGCATATCTCAATCATATTAAAACGAGGCATTGACCTCGGTGATCGTCCCAATGGGAGAATAGTTTTGTTGCCGACGAAAACACTCCACACCCGACAAGTTTAGAATGACCGGTGACGTAAACTATTTGCACCAATTGACATGTTGCGTAACAAGACAGCCTGTGCCTGCATTGCTGGAAACTGTGCTGTTTTATCTAACAGATGTATGTGATTCTATAAATCCCGTTTTACAAGCAGTGCGTAATTAAATGGTCTCGATTGCAAATGATCATAAAGACCGTCTTGCTGGAAATACGGCAATAAACAGTTCCCGCAAAATACTCAATGGCACCTCCCTGTGTGACACAGTTTAATCGCTCGGACCATAATTTATACACCTTCTTCCTTAATAAGCCAAAAGGAATAGACAAAGCACAGCTTCAGTCGTATGTGTGTAGATCGTGCAGATTGACCCATTGCCTCTATTGACCGACACTTCACAGTTCAGTGAAGCGCCTTCATGTAGGCCAAGAAGTTGTAATCTGCCACTTGCATATTATTTTCTAACATTATTCTTTGTGGTGGAGAAATGCCAAATTTCGACAAATTCAATAGTAGACAGTCTTCACGCACGTGTTTGCAGTTCTCATGAGTTCAACATCCACTGGACCGTTAGGTGTTGAGTTCGAACAGGGATTGATAATAAGTTACGAGTATTTGGAACACTTAGATGCAATCATGAGCTATTGAAATATTATCAGTAAATTATGAAAACATATGAATATTTGATACTAACACTTATTAGAAAAAAGATATATATATATATATATATATATATATATATATATATATATATATATATATATATATAAAAGTCAGTCTACCGGAAGTCCAGAATTTCTAAAGATCTGATCGTCCTCCAAAGAAAATCTGCATTTTGATGTTCTTCGTCACGGCCCGTAATGTCAGAAAATCAATTTTAAAAAGTGTAGTAACACTACATTTTGGCCTACTGATAGATTATGCCACAATAATCAATTTATTGATCTACTGACAAATTATATCACGATAAACAACTTGCTGGTCTACAGATGGATTACAACACGATAAACAATTTGCTGGTCTACAGATAGCTTACACCATGATAAACAACTTGTTGGCCAACTGATAGATATAACTACAGTAAACAACTTATTGGTCTACTGACAAATTACATCACGTATAACAACTTACTGGTCTAAGAACAGATTATATCACGATCAGCAACATATTGTTATACTGATAGATTATACCCACTGATAGTTTATAACAAGAGTTCAGCATGGGCTAATAAATGTTGTTTTTCTGCAACAGTTGACAACCGATGAATATTGTATTCTCTAACATCATTCTTAACGTTTTTCACACATCTAATCAAGCAAAGTAAAGTTGAGCCTGTGCGTCATTTTATTTTATAAAAAAAGATTATAATCGTTCTGTGTAGTAATACTGGGTATTATTGTACTAAACGTCACTTGTCAAGCAGGCCCTTGCAGTCTATAATTATGAACAAAAATTAAACCAACACTACAAATTAAATATACAAAACAATGTAAAGGTTCCCATAGTTTTTACGGAAGTGTTCAAATTAGCGCGTGCTTTCATCGTCTAAGTACGATGTTAGAAACAATATTGCTGTCGACGCAAGAAAACAATCAGCCAAAGTATCGCACAATTAGTGGGACACGGAAGTTCTAAATAAAAATTACAAAATTAAAGAGGGCATCATAACATCAGCAGTGGTGAAAATTTGATCCAAATGTGTCAAGATGGTTTCAGAGTTATGATCATTTACATAATTTGTATGGGACACAACACATTACAAGTGTATCACCTTTTCCTAATTTTGGTGACATCACAGATAAGGAATATTAATTTAGTAAAATTTAAATTTTGTTCAACACTTTATAAAAACACTGATTTTTCTTTTATATTCAATACAGTACAAGTTAATTAACATTCATCTACGGATAAAAACGTTGGAAATAAGTATGAAGAAAATGTTTTTTATATTACAGCCAACAATGGACGTTTACATTTATATATTTTTAAAATTGTTAACTGCTTAAATCTGAATTTTTCACTGTGCTGAGTGAGAAGAATCTCCGTTTTCAATACCCTCTAAGTTAGCATATCATTAGAAATATAGCTTTGTAACACCCGGTGTGTTAAATATCGAAAAGACCTGAGTTCAGGACTTTAAAAATGATTTGTATAAATAAAAAAGGTGAAATAGAACATGCTTTTCTATTTCGCACAGTGACTTTACATAAACACAGTGTCTATCACAACACTATCAATTTCTGATAATATAGAGCAGATTTGTTTGTCTAAATGCCAAAAGACAACGTTATAATACACCATGTTAATGGTGAAATTAATTCTATTATTATATTCTTGTGTATATTAACAGCTAAATTTATTAGACTGACTGTAACACATTCTGACATAGTAGCGCGATCTCAACGAAACAAAATAATTTTAGTACTAGTGTACGTGAGCATTGTGGTGGGAAATATTATTATGTAATAATTATAAAGCATTTAAATTCAATAGCCATCATGTAATAATCTGTTTAAAATTTCTCATAACAATATGACTGAGTTTTGGGATTTTAATGTGCCAAAGATAATATCGGTTATGTAATTTTTTTTTATAAATTATGGTTTTCGATTGGATTTAGAATATGTGGCCGAAATTCCTTTCTACTTAGATGTTCATACTTTGCCACTCTGACAGCTATCTGCCAGTGCACTGCCTTGCACTCATATTTAAAGACTCCTATTCACGTGACATGACCTTAATTAGCCAATCAATGTTTGTCCTTCTCAGGCTAGCCATGACGGTAACCAAGTCAACTGTTCAAACTGCATGGAAAAATCCCTCTGAACACAAAAGTTTGACATAATTAAATTGTCCTCTCAATGTCTGTGGTGTGCGTTTTCACTTTTAACCTTATTTGTATATTCATACCTATAATTACGTAGAACTGAACGAAACGGACAAGTGAATTTCGATGCGAATCGAGCGAGAGTACAACGTACTGGTGATGCAGTGAGTCTTAATACGGTTAGAAATAGTCCCTATGAAGTGCATACTATTTTGCACATCAAAGTAAAATAGTAAGTTCTACATAAACAAGAACTTACAATAATAAACAGTAACATTAGTTCTAACTTATTGTTCAACAAAAGTCTGACAAGAGAAATGTGATTCTTAGGCCGGGCACATTGATTCTATCACTATTCAGCATCTCCGCTTTTTCGGTAAAAAAACTCACCGGATGGTTGAAGTCACTAATTTATGGACTAATATCATGTTTCTGGCTTTGATATTCCAGAATCATGGAAGGTGAGATAATTCATTTCCTAAACTATTCATGTGAAATTCCAGCACGACACACGCATGGTCCAACATGGAAATGAATAGGACACAATAACTGCTAACATGCGAACTTCTTTCCACTTAATGTTGATGCCGAAAGGGCTTGTAGAACTGTTGATGTCTTTAGATGAACTCCTTGACGAATTCATTAATACTCATGACATCAGCGTGATATTACGAGGACCAGAGCATGGTTTTATACTCACATTTAGTATAAAACATAGATTACACATTTATAAGAGATCTAAACAATCGTGGGTGGGTGGCATACGTTCAGGAATGGAAGAAGTAAGTCACACATGGCAGATGTTTTCAGTGACAGATAAAAATCACATGATCAAATATGCCAAAGTCATCTCACATCTCAAGGTTAACATCAAATAATCTTCATACATTAATTGAACAATATTTGTGCATGCAAAACTCCATTCACAATACCATTAAGGTATGACAACATAGTGAACTGCATCATGTTTTTCGGACGATGTTTCATGTTTTTACCTTATTATAATTAGCATTATTATTGTAGTTCTTAATAGTGCCTAGTATTTTGTTTTGTTGAGTTAGGTATTACAGCTTGTTACAAGAAAAAGATCCGCCTAATATAATGTCGAGATTATTGGATATTTAGATTTTATTTAAACCATATTAATTTCAATTTTCATTGCTACTCAAAGTATCCAAATAACTGTCTCAATGTATAGCAAAATCTTTTATATCTTTCTACTTAAAAATTACAAAAACTTACCATACATTTATAGTTATAAATGATTATTCAAACTGTTAATAAATCTTTTACCTCATCCAGGACATCATTAGAGCTCATGAATATTTATTAGATTGACCAACGTTATCTCCATTGACATTCTGAAAATTGAAAAAAAGAAATCTAAACCAACTTTGATGGAATTTTCACTGTCGTTGATGCTAAGATAACCTCTTGATTATATTCATTTATAAATTTCACTGTCAATTAGCTGTTAATAATGTGATATGTGTCCGATAAATTTAATCAAGGGAAAATTAGGTCAGGACAACGCATATGGAATTGCAATAGTACAATTGTACTAAAGATCTGGTTTATACAAGCATTTTGTTTGAAAATAATTGTCAATATTCCAATTTATTTATTTCTCTCTCTCTCTCTCTCTCTCTCTCTCTCTCTCTCTCTCTCTCTCTCGTGACTATGATTGCCAAAGCGAAGTTGGAAACTCGCAAATTCATACAGAATTTGTTCATCAGCTAGTAAGTGGGCGGCATGAAATTCATAATAAGGCACTGAATGTTGTCTGTATTTGGGCAACTACGAGGTATGTAGTATAGTTGAGTAAGACACCATTCACCATATTTCAATAGGCAGGCGATTTAATTACATTGGTTTAACAGGACACGCCTTTGAAGCTTGTTTGAATACACTTTTTTGTCTTAAATAATAAATCTTAGAAATTCTATGTGTGATTGTTTCACAAGCGTAGGCTCGCTAGCAACCTATTGAAATCAATCTGGGTTAGTAGCAATTTATTTGAGTGTGTATGATTTGGATTTTTAACGTAGCTTTTAAAATTTTTCAGTCATACTGCTACGATGCCTGCAGTTTGGCAGTTTACAGTGATGTCTAGCACTGGGGCATCATGCCGTAGACATGTTGTATCATGTGCTTCTACCTCTGTCTGTTTGTCTGTCTCTTTCTCTCATACACAAACACTTCCAAGCATCAAACACTGTCACACGCGTTAGCTAAGAATAATATTATTCGACACTTGAGCATTCTTCAGCATAGTTCACTGCAAATGAAGAAACATTTTCCCCCTATTCGAGTTGGTGTTGACCACAAGATCGTAAATTTGTCTGTATTGTTAAATAATTTTGAAATTACACAAATCAGTAGCTAAGGAGAAAATAATTTTTTTTTCCAAATATGTCATGATTACCGCTAGCTGCGAGTCACTGCACCGGTCATATAGAGTGCATGTTAGATTCTATAGAGAAATAGTAGAATGGTTATTATATTGTAAATTATTCGAAATATCGCTTAGGATACCATGCGACAAAACCAGGGTCACATCCTCCAATAATGCGATATAGCTCAGGTACCATGAAACAGAACAGTTGGCCATTCTCAAATGGTTTGGCATAGCTCCGAGCAACATGCAAAAGAAACAGTCTTCAATCTTCAAGTCGCTCGGCATAGCTCGGTGGCACCGTGAAATAGAACCAGCTTGTCATCCCACAAGAGAATAAATTCCTTTAGGATCCTTTTTCCAATAACAACAATATCATCTATTATGACTTCTTGACAGCAGAATCAACTGGTTTGCAAGGTCACAGCCGATTCGTCTCATATACATCTAAAATAAAGTGCTGGATTTAGGACTGTGGCAAGTAGATAAGAATTCAAATCTTTAACCGATATAAATCACCCAAAGCTCCCCGGATGACCATCTCCGATTGCCATGGAATTTTTTTCAGATGTAGATCTAAGTAAATTATGGCTGCATGCAAGATGTCAGTAAAATATTCCAATTACTTCTAAAGTTATGGCCGATTGAAGTGGGGTAGAGTAGCATAGTATTTTTTTTTACTTTCAAACTCATCGGTTTACAACAGAGGGTTTACAAAAGCTTCAACTGTTTTAATATATGGGTATTAGGTTGAACGTTACTATGCCACATACTTGTGACTTGGGGAATCTGAATCTGATCTCAGATTTTCAACATTTTATATAATTTTAGAGGTATGCACCCCTAAATTTGGCATTTTGTTTATTATGGACTTGCTTTCTCCAGAATTTAAGGTAGCATCACTACCTGGTCTTCCATCACAACACGGACTTAACTTGCCCCGGCTGGTAACAGTATCTCATGAAGACTTTTGGATTGGGGCCATTATGGTATGGGATGTACTTATATACTGTTTTGAGATACCGTCATTAGCCGTGACATGTAACGTCTGTTAGCCTAACGACTAGCTGCCACGCGAGTAAGGTAGGACAGTGATTTCATTATTTACGTTGACATATACTATTATTAAAGGTTTTACTGTTAATTGTAACGAAAGTTTTGTAAACTGGAGATAAACTCATGCAAGAAATATATAATTTTTAATAACTTCAGTATTGGTGAACTGGCAGATCGAAGATTTAAACCTTTGGTGGGCGGAAGGTTGGGAATGATGAAAATTTGTTCAAGGTGATACGCAGAATGATATGTCTTCTAACTGAAATAAAATTCCTAAATTGTCAGCTGTAATAGGTAAGTTACTTCTCATTGTAGGTGAGTTTCAAACAGTACGTTAGATTTATGTGCAACGTGACATGTATGTATGTATGTATGTATGTATGTATGTATGTATGTATGTATGCATGTATGTATGCATGTATGTATGTACGTACGTATGTATATATGTATGTATGTGTGTGTATGGATGAATGGATGTGCTTTAAGATTTTCTGATAAATTATTAAAGTCTGAGTGGATGGTCAATTGTACTTCTCTGTCGTCAAACATTTGATGTAATTTGTTTGACTCTAGATACCAGACTTAACCGTTTATCCATCGTGTTGCAAATACATCAAATGCAATAAGACAAAAGTTAGGAATGTTGGTATGGTCTTAATTACTTTGGGTATCGGTAGCAATGTTGCTTCTCGCTATAATGGCATAAACTGATTGATTTCCTAAACGTTATTGAAATTAATGTATTGTTAGCTCTATAAGTCTATGTGTTTCAGAAGCTGATAGCATTTTTGATTTGTTGGTTTGACATGAAAACATTATTGTCTATACAATGTGAAAAAATTTCTTTCTAGGTTCCTTGATAGTGGCACATTAATCATAATAAAACCATATCTGGTTGATAAAAGCTATTTTCCAAAAATTAACAATTATCTGTCTGCAATAAACTTTCTGACCACTGTTTCTGGAACGTTTTATTGGTCTGGTTCAGAAGAATGAAATAGAAATGTGGAATTCAGTCAGTGATGAGATTTAATTCAAGGAGCTTGTTTATAACATTCATTTATCCTGAATTAGCGTGAATGTTTTTCTGTTGTTGCTTTTTGCCAGAAGTAATCAAACTTACTTTATACCCTATAAATTATTTACGGTATTCCACATATATGCGGAATAGTAGTTTTTTTTCTTTTTAACTTTAATTATTTGATTATAGAAATTTTTCATTCTTGTCAAAATCAAAATTGCCAAAGCTCAATGAAGAACTTAAGAGTTTATTTCCTTTAAATGAAAATTTTGTTAACTCTGCCACGATGCCACCGGATGCCAACGACAACAATACAATGTATGGAACTAATTACAGCCTATATTTTAAAATATTAAAATTCATAAACGTTTTAGCCTTGATGTAAAGCAAATACTAGTTGTTAAATGGTAACGAAAGACTGTCCCATAGTTGTTCCAAGGATGTATTACAAATATAAATTTTGTAATTATTATTCCTACATAAATTAAAATTCTAATGCTGTTTTAAATTTTGTTAGATTTTCTTAAAATCTGGTAATGACATGCTCTTTAGCTTTCAAATTTGAGAATGATGTTGCAGGTCCTTTTTCCAGACAGTTAATTAAATCTAACATATGGCTACCATCTAGTAAATTATTATCTCGAGGATCTTAAATGGCGTATAAATATAGTGCAAATCTAAAATTTACGATTTTGCAGTTATCAAGATTAGCAATTAATTCAAACTGTTTTATCGTTATCTATAACATACTCAACATAATCTCTAATTTCGAGTCTGTTCTTTGTAAAATGACTACTTCAATAAAAAAAATTCTACATTTTTGTCGGGGCCCCGAGTGGCCGAGTGGTCTAAAGCGCTGTCCGTTACAGATCACTGCCATCTCACCTCTGTCTGCGTTGGTTCGAGTCTAAGATTCGGCGAATGTGGATATGTGAGAAAGCTTGCCAGTAGCTTCTCGTGGGTCGGTGGTTCTTTCCGCGGATTTCCCGGTTTCTTCCTCCACCATTAATACTTGCCGCCATGTATAGCTTATCGTCTGCTGAAAAATGGCGTTAAGCCCCACAACAACAACAATTTTGTCTATTCTTAATATCCTAATAAAACCATAATATCGAAAAAGTTTCCTTTTTTTTTCTTTTGCAGTGACTCTCAGTTGCTTGCAATCTAACCAATATTTTAGAAAGCTTTACATCTGCAAAATCTATTTTATATCTGCTATCGTAATATCACCTGGATTGTTAAACCGTTATCCAACTTTGCGTTTATAATCTTTTGTCTTACCTTCTTCTCATCAAGAATTATTTGGTTCCTTAATCTTTACTCCATGTTTCTGTAACTTAAATTCCCTCCAAAATATGATCCAGTTATGGGGGTTAAATCTCCACAATATTCTTTTTGTCCCACCCAAACACTGTTATCACCTGAACTGTATTATTCTATCTCTTAAATCTTTTGAAAACTATTATGTTTTCGCTTAATGGTTCCATAATTTGAAACGGTTTTCATCTTTCTAAGGGACTAACAAGTGGTAATCCCGTTTGAAACTACCTAAGCTATGAAAGGCCCAGTCCAGAATATCGATATCATGATCGATGGCATTGATATAAATCCGTTTGATTGCACGAATTGTTAAATGTGCAAAAAAAAAAAAAGAAAAAACGCTTGAAGTTAAGTAAATAAGTAAGCAAGTTTACGAGCAATTATAAAATTAAGTAAATAAGTGAGCAAGTTTACAGGTAATTATTGTTTTTAAAGTAGTATGTAAATGCATTAGGATTTTATCAATTTTCATTAATTGCACATTTTATCTTACTTAATTGGGATCATACACTGTTTGTTGTGTGCAAATGACGCGAGAAAACTTAGTAATAGCTAAGACATGTAGATATTAGTATCTTTATGCGGGATATGACAATCCCAGATTTGATTGCAATGTGATAAATTTGGGTCCGAATTTGACATCATTAAAATTTCAGGAGAAATACTCTGTTAAACTTTCAGGAAAAAGTACTTGCCAGTTTCAATCAGTAAAGTGCATGTTTTGTATATTCAAAAAAATCACCGTGATATTAACAATCTGTGAAGAAAATATATCGAGCTCCGTTTCCAGAGAATGCCTTGCTCATATTTTTATATCCAAGCTCAAAGTCAGAAAGTGGTCACTCGGTTTCTTTCCTTATTCCTGTTGATTTGTAAAATTAGCAATATGCAGTAAAGATCACCCTAAATCAGAAGCTGGAGCTAGCGATAACTGATTCACGCACTTGAAAACCACACACGCTTCAGACTGAATCTTGTCAGTTAGAATACGCTATCGTTTTAATTTTGAAAATATGGGGCTTGAATTTAAATATGGGGCTTGAATTTATAAACTGAAATATATCTAATTGAGTTTCTCATTATTATGGTTGCCACAGATTCCATAAGGCATGTAGTATTAATGAAGATTTAAATGAGAAAACGAATGTAACTTAAGCAAAATTCAAAAAAAAAAAAAAATAAACAAAAAAATAAAAATAACGCAAATCGAAACTGCCTGGCATTGATATAAACAGAAATATGATATTTCAGGACATCGCTAGAGTTGTATTGTTTTTGTTCCTACAAAAATGTCTTGAAAGTATGATGAAGCAAACATTGCAATGTTTGATACTCCCACCAGTGAAGACTTGATGCACATATTTACTAATTTGATTGGGCCACCCGCAGTTATATTATAATTGCTCAGTCAGGATCTTAGAAAAATTCCAATTCATCCGTATTCCTATATTAAACAGGCAAAGCAACTTATAAACAAGTTGCAAGCCTCTAAACACTTTCCGACTCATTGAGTAAAGAAAATGTACATATGCTATGAAAATTAGAAATGTTGTCTTAAAAATAGATACATGTTGACATATTCAGCATCATTTACTGGCTTATTGGAAATCTAAAGAAATCTTCCATTTTTACCAGCGTATTGCATTTCTGAAGAAAACAATATCTGGTGACATATTACTCTTAGTTTACCAACATATTTAAAACATCTGCAAAGGACAATAATTTTTAAATATCTGCTGGCTCTGTACTGCAGATGGGACAATCTAATAAGACATAATCCGTCAAAATAATCTGCGAATAATGTGTGACAACTGTGTGCGATAAATAGTGACTTAATTACATCCCGACTGCGATACATCGAACTCATTTATATCTAAATTTAGAACATAAACATTTTATATGTAGCAATGATATGATTATGATCAGTGAATGCTCACCTCCCACGACATATATTGTCAAATACGCAATAAAAATAGAGAAAACAGATGCAACAAAAATATTCCCATATTTATTACTATTAACCTTTGTTTTTCCAAACCTATATTCTTTGGGAAGGTTGTCTCTAGGAGATGATTTTAATATTCAATCTTGAAGGAGAGAAAATATTTATATCTATGACAAAGCTTGATGTTGAATGTACTGAACAAAAGGGTTCTCCTCTATTTTCTCTCTAACCCTATTCAAAATACATTTTTGTTTCACTAGCTCTGAAAAATCGACTACATCGTAACCTAAATATAGACATGAAAGATAAGATAAGATAAAAATTCTTTATTTCACACTACATGTAGCCCATACATCTAAATTAAAATTGATATAAATTAAAAGCATTTTAGACATAAAAGATCATATAGATCTTATGTACAAGTATTCAGACATATTTACAACGATGAAATGTGCCCGTGTTAAGAATGAATTTATGTTGCACATTTAAAGAACAATTTGTTCCATCTACTTGTAATACGAGAATTGAAATGAATGTCGTCGTTCCACAGAGATTTCAAGATAAAGTTCTTGCTTTTAGATATTCTTGTCATCATTGAGATCACATACTTCCTCGTTAGTTCGTCAAAACTGAATATGCTATAAGTTACAAACATGTTGGAGTCAGTGATCCATCTTTGAAGGCATAATAGAAAACGAAGACTGTTATTATAACCATTAACTAGTTTTCTTTTCATACACTCAATAAAGTTTGACCACAGATGAGCACAACACATTCATGAATAAATGTTCCACAAAAATAATAAAATAGGTATCTAGGTGTAAAGATAATTTTACTGCGCTTGTATTTAGTTTGGGCAAATTGATACACGCAGCAGACTGACTATATGTACTGCAGGAGTAAAGGTTGTCCTCGATTCGAATTCCGTTGCGTTCCTGCATATGTTCCGTTGTAGCATAACATTATCGGTGTACATTAGAGATGTGGCATAGCATTTATGGTTTGGTTGGACTAAGTGTGCATTTAAGATGTTTTGCTTATTAGTTTAAATTTGTTGCGTTTGAGCATTGTGAGTAACGTTTCTTGCCTAAGAACACAACTCAGTGGCAGACACTGACTGGTCTCGGAAACAATGTGAGTAACAGGCCAGCACGGTATCCATGGAGCTACTGTCTCCCCTTGATAACTTAAATATTTTTGTACTAAATCTAGCTGGTCTAATTTGATGTCTACATAACCGCTTGCGTCGGTGTAATTGGTTTCTCTCAGTATATCATGTTTCGTCTTGTTTTACAATTCACAAAGATTGATGATAAAAGTAAGACCCATCGTCCAGTGGTAAGGCAATTACATTGTCAGTGGAGTTTCCAAACCAGTCAGATGTCTCTTCCCGCACACCGTTTAGGTCTTGATAGATATGAAGGCGTCTGCAAAATTGTGGATTTTGTCATTGGGGAAATGTGGTTTTCAATTCATTAACGCCAGATTCACGCTAACAGCTCATCTAGGGCCGTCTTAAAATTTGGACGCTCTATATTAGGACGTTTCCAAGACGGCACTGGGTCATTATACTGTTATACTGGTTAATTATTTGTTCTTGTGCTGATCATGGGCATCCTTAACTAGACCAAAGATACTTGTCCTTGTAGTAAACTAAATAACATACCAACACTCATAAACAGGTTTGAAATATGGCACATAGTTTTCTTCCCACTTTTCCTAAGGTGGCATGGGACAGTTTCGTAAATTGGCTCGTGTCAAATTTCTTAACTTAAAGCTATGATGTGACTTTATGGATATTATAGTTTAATAAATAAAAGACAGATACATTTTAATCAGGTGATTTAGACGTGATTTTTTTTCTTTCTAAAACTGATATGAGGCATGTACATCTCCCATTGTCACTTCACAGTATGTTGCCAGTGATATACCAATAGTCGGTTAGGAAGCAGAGTTAACCACCAATAGCAGTGGACACGTGGGTCAAGGCAAGTTGAATGTATACAAAATCTGCGTGAATGACAGCTATTTCAAATTACATTAAGCTGTTATGGACAACGTTTTTCACAATTATAACCGAGGGCAAGGGCTTGTGTTTGCACTGTAAGCATCACGTGCTGTCAAAATGGCCTTAGGACGTGGAAAATGCATATATAAATTTGGGGTTGGAGTACATAAATTTTTTATTCTATGAACTTCCATCGACTTGTTAGGTCAGGTGACTATATTCTTATGTCTTGCTTTGTTATATCCATTCAAAACTGGTGAATTTTTTTTAAACCTTACTCGTGTCTTTTATTTTCTTTAAATGAATTTTTATATTAGGCAGATGTATGCGGTATTAAATTTGTACATAAAAAACTGTCCTTTATACTCTTATACAAGTTGACACCATGCCTAAACATTTCATGCTAGTAAGTTAATGTGGCCCTGAGATGACCAAGAAAACGATAGTGGCTATCATTTGGTCATAATGAAGTGACACGAGCTCGATTACGGAAGTCTTTTAGTTCTCTGTTAGTAAATTTTTTGGGTGTTGGTAATATTCAGCGCTAGCATAAAAAAGGAAAAGAGCCTTTATGTGTTTTAGTTTTAGTACATTTCTCCATTGAAAACTTTTGGAAACTCTTTCAGCCGATGGGTCGAAAAATCTGGTAGTGTATCTGACTTCTGTAAGCGTTTCATAAATTTGGTTCAAACCTTGTTAATGATTTTCCGTGTCATACTTGATACTGATTTAATATAGGAGGGAGAGTTCAATCTAAAGACGTAGCATGTCCATATTCTACTTTGCTCACAGTGATGGACATGGAGTTTTATTTCCGTATATAAAGTATTAATGGGGATGATTAGCTGATTTATTGGCATTAACTATATTTTAGGACGATTTGAAACAAAAGACAACAAAAATAAACAACAGTATACGTAAACACTCTGAAGTGATCGATACATATATACATATATACATACATACGTACGTACATACGTGAAGACAGACAGATATGATACCAAATAATGCCACCATACTTTAAAAAAAACCCAAAGTGATTTTTAAAAAAAATAATTAATATATATTTAATTATATATTTCATTGAATAAAATTTATCTAATTAGAGTGCCAGAAAACGTACCTAGTATATTTTGGATCGCTGATATTCAGTATGAAAAGGGAATCAGTCAATTTCTGTTTTTACATTCCAGACACGTTACTGACATAGAAACAAGACACGAAGAAAGACCAGATAATTGGATTTTGACATTTTAAGTCTGATTTATTGTCTGACTCTGTTTGTGTTTACAATAAAGAATTCTCTGTGTCCGTCAATTATCTGGTGTCTGATATACCTAGGATAGTTCGTCCGTTCTTGTGGTGATAGGACTATCTGACGGTGTGCTGTAAGAATCGTTGATCATTCGGCATATAACTGCATTTAGCGTCATCACCACATCACTGAGAAGTGTATCACACTTCCGGTACTAGTGAGACCGCCCATAAACATCAGCCTCCATTTTCGAAAACAAGGGACGAAAACTTCTTACTGCTTACCCATTATGCAACACACCGACGTGAAGATACCAAGCAACCAGTGCAGTTCATGGGGGAGTTTCTAAACTAGCAATATTAAGAATGACGTAACTGATATGTAAATGATGCCACTGACTAACCAATTAAAAAACAGACTTTACTAGTTACCAGCGTACGATATTGACTTGCCAAGTTAGGCCACTGACAGCCAACATAAGACTGATCATTGGTCCTAATCCAGAAAATTAACGAAACCCCTAGCCATTGCATGATATTTAGAAAACAAAGCCTCACTCGGGTACAGTATCAGAGGAGGAGACTGAGTCAGTTTAAATTCTGATCATTATAATAGAATAAAATAAACGAAGATGTTGTATAACTATATTGTATATTCAAATGAATGGATATTATTTTAAAATTGTGCGTAATAACGCCTTTGCCATAAATGACGCTATAACGTTATGTTTTAAGTCGTGAAGTGTTATAACAATTGTGTGTTATAAATATATGACATGGGTGTTAAAACCCTCTAAAATCCCACCTTGATAGCGTGACCAACACTAATAACACTATATTGAATTTCTATATAATTTAAATATTAGTACCATTAGGGAAAAAACGGAAGTGTAATCTGCCGCAGTCTAGAAGCACATGGCTAACCGTAATCCAGCATATATAGACACGCAATAATTCTTTCCAAAGTCCACACTGCACTACTGATTTGTCCTTATTATTTTGGCTTGGAATTTATTAGTTTTAGCCATATTCATTTTTTTTTCTTCTAAAACCAATGCTAACAGGGTACCTAAATAGCGTGCGTAACGGAGTCAATAGGCTAAAAATAACACTGTCAGCGTAGGTTCGAGTGTCGGGCTAACAGGGTACCTAAACGGAGTGCCTAACGGAGTCAATAGGCCAAAATAACATTGTCAGCGTGGGTTCGAATGTTGGGCTCGGACAAGGAGGGCATGGGAGAAAACTTCCCAATAGCTTCTCTAGTGTCGGTGGTCCTTCGCGGAAGTTTCCCCCCGGTTCTTCCTTCACCTGATATACAGACCGCCGTGCATACCCTTTGCTGTGCTGAAATTGGTTTTAAGCCCGCAACAACACAACACAAAAACAAAAATAATGTTTATGAAATATATATGCAATACGTATTATATTATTAGATCAGTTTAAATACAAGAAAGTTCTAACGGAAAAAGAAAATAGGCTTAGATCGAATATAACAAGGGAGTTACTAGCATTGGTTTATACAAAACTGCATAGATCATCATTCCGGGCTTCTATACAAAACATGTTCTAACATATAATTTTCGGTTCATTCTCGGCATTCAGTTTTGTATTAATACAGCTGCTGATCTAATTGCATGAAACCGCCAAAATGTAGAAGACGGTTATCGAATCAGTATAAGACGTGAGAAAATTAATAAATATGACAGGGACTGAAAATGCAATTCTTGACTGGGGCTTGAAGCCTGGAATTCACTAACTCTAGACGAGTGTACTACCAAATGAGCTATCCAATCTTATACCCTGAGTTAGTTCCAGTGGCACTTTCCCCTTGGTTTCTGAAACACGTTATAGAGTCTCCCTAATCCATCGTACGGACCACCAGAAAATCTCTCTCCGCTGTGTACATTTGTCGAAATATGGTCCAGGCTGGGTTCAAATGTCAGAAGGAGAAAAAATGAGTGCCATGGCCTGACTCGAACCAAGGACCGCCTAATTTCTGGACAAGTTCTCTGTCATAAGAGATCTCCAAGCCTATGCGCCCAACCCATTCCTGTGACCAAAGTTTGTTAACAAGGATGTTAATTTACAAATCAAGAGCTAGAAGAATTGTTCAAATCATGTTTCGCAAGAGTGATTCATGGACATTGAGTACAGAAATACGTTCCATAATTAGATGAGCTGTTATGGAAACGCTAGAGACGTTCTACTCAGCAAATACTGTTAAAATTCAAATGACCATATAGTTATGCCGTAATTAATGACGCACCAATAGCTAAATATTCAAGAAGAGAATAGAGGTCAATAACATAACGATATGAATGCGAATATCGAAACTTAGACTGGTCTCCATATCACGTTATGAGCAAGGACACTGCTTGGAAAAAGACCATTGAGCCAAGAGGTACCTTCGTTTTAAAAAAATTATTTCGGTTATTTTAGCGTTGCAATTTTGGCGAAAAGGCTTATACGTTGCTATCACATCGCATGTTCCGCTATCTTAATAATTATATTTTTTATTGTATCCGATAGTCTTGGCACATTCTTTTGAAAAAAAATTTGAATCGAGAAAAGCCTGTCTGCAGGTTTCTAGCAGATTTCAACTTGGTATGGCAGTAGAATTATCCGTTGTATAATGAGAAGTACCGCTAACCCGACTAGGAAGCCGATAATCTAGACCGATCGTGACTGGCGATGTTAAGATGTCAGTTGAAAGGTTTGCAAACGAAGATTGCTTGAGACACGAAGATTACAAATATTTTTGGAATTCGGATTCAGACACAATTTAAAATGTATTCCTCTGACTGGGCAATGACTGAACTGATGTTAGTCTATCAGAACTCATAATTTGGACATGAGTGTGAGAATTATCTGTAATCTTAGGATCCAACGAATAGCAAATTCGTATACACAGATGAAAGCCCAACCGCTGGGGCTGAAGCCTCTCTAACATCCTCCATCAGTGACGTGCATGTATTTCCCCTCTACTACCATATACAAAGCTCACAATATTTCTTGACAGTAAAACTGCAATAAAGAATGGAGACACGTGACACTGCTTTATGCAGAGGACTTACCCGCCATTGCCACACCTTCTCCAATTCCATCCAACACTGAGGAACACCGCCAATTATGGTTTGTTTATACATAAACATCATGGGAAGCGAGAAGAGTGCTGCAAACATCCAGCCAAGCCCAGCTACAAATCGGCAGCGCCTGTCTGGAAGAGGTAATAACAATAATGATGATGATGATGATGATGATGATGATGATGATGATGATGATGATAATAATAATAATAATAATAATAATAATAATAACGATAATGATGATGAGATTAATAATAATAATAATAATAATAATAATAATAATAATAATAATAATGCTGATATTAATAATAATAATAATATTAATAATGACGATAATAATAATAATAATAATAATAATAATAATAATAATAATAATTGTTCTTGTGACATGGGCCACCGTACAGATTACTTTCAGTTATGAAAAATATGGTACAACCACGAAATATAACAATTCTAGGACTAACACACTGACTCAGAATTTTGAGCTGTTGCTAGATATGAAGCAAAAGTATTTAGTATATTAATAGTATTATTTATTCTTTGCACAAAGTTATACAGTTTTATGTGATTTGTATTACAACTAACGGATGAACGTACATAAGCTTTCCTCAGGTTATCATACATGGGACATTTAACAGAAAAGTGAAATTCATCTTCTACAGCTGAACGAAAATGGCACAGTCTTTTAACATAGCGGATAGTCATAAACCTACCTAAATCTAACAATTATGGGAAAGATTCCGTTATGGAACATACATAGTAAGCGAACACTGCGAAGAGTTCAAATAATCTACATAGGAGTAATAACTCTGATCTTATTATATACTCCAAATCGATCCCTTTAATTAAACTCTCCGCTTAGTTCTTAAAGAAAAATATATTTTCAACGTTATTTAAAAATAATGAAAAGAGGCCCTGATCACCCAACCTTTGAGGAACTCAAACTACTCAGATTCCGTATGAACATAATAAATTCTTAACTTTATTTACTGAACAATCACAGTGTTCACCCTACGTCAACTGTAGTTCATTGCATTGTTGGCGAAATTTATGACCAGTTTTAATAATTTGAAATAGTACTTAAAAATTCTACTATATCTTACTACTTGTAATGGCATTCTGTCCAACTCATTTTCGGTGAAAAGTATTGGGGGAGTGTTTTGTCATGCCGATATTATATTTACAAATTGACGTACCTAAAGCTTCTCTATCACACTTCTGACCTATAATTCAAAATTGTTACAAGATTAGTATCAAATATTTGGAATAGAGTTTTTATCGACAGTTTACCTAAACGATTTAGTCTAGTGTTCGAACTAAAAAGTGTCTTTGAAGCTTGTATTACTGGCGGTGTTTGGTATTAGTAGTAATAGTAGTAGTGGCAGTAGTAGCATTAGTAGTAAAGGTAGTAGTAGTATCAGCAGTAAAGGTAGTAGTAACAGTAGTAATCATAATAGCAGTAGTAGTAGTAGTAGTAGTAAAGGTAGTAGTAGTAGTAGTAGTAAAGGTAGTAGTAGTAGTAGTAGTAGTAGTAAAAGTAGTAGTAGTATCAGCAGTAAAGGTAGTAGTAACAGTAGTAATCATAATAGCAGTAGTGGTAGTAGTAGTAGTAAAGGTAGTAGTAGTAGTAGTAGTAGTAGTAGTAAAAGTAGTAGTAGTATCAGCAGTAAAGGTAGTAGTAACAGTAGTAATCATAATAGTAGTAGTAGTAGTAGTAGTAAAGGTAGTAGTAGTATCAGCAGTAAAGGTAGTAGTAACAGTAGTAATCATAATAGCAGTAGTAGTAGTAGTAGTAGTAAAGGTAGTAGTAGTAGTAGTAGTAGTAGTAGTAAAAGTAGTAGTAGTATCAGCAGTAAAGGTAGTAGTAACAGTAGTAATCATAATAGTAGTAGTAGTAGTAGTAGTAAAGGTAGTAGTAGCAGTAGTAGTAAAGGTAGTAGTACTAGCAGCAGTAGTAAAGGTAGTAGTAATAGTAGTAGTAGTAAAGGTAATAATAATAGTAGTAGTAGTAGTAAAGGTAATAGTAGTAATAGTAGTAAAGGTAATAGTAGTAGTATTAGTAGTAAAGGTAGTAGTAGCAGTAGTAAAGGTAGCAGCAGTAGTAGTAGTAAAGGTGATAGTAGTAGTAGTAGTAAAGGTAGTAGTAGTAGTAGTAGCAGTAAAGCTAGTAGTAGAAGTAGTAGTAGCAAAGGTAATAGTAGTAGTAGTAGTAGTAATAAAGGTAGTAGTAGTAGTAGTAATAAAGGTAGTAGTAGTAGCAGTAATAAAGGTAGTAGTAGCAGTTGTAAAGGTAATAGCAGTAGCATTAGTAGTAAAGGAAGTAGCAATAATAGTACTACTAAAAGTAGTAGTAGTAGTAGTAGTAGTAGTAGTAGTAGTAGAAAAGGTAATAGTAGTAGTAGTAGTAGAAAAGGTAATAGTAGTAGTAGTAGTAATGTGATGTGATGTCATGTGATTATGATTTTTAACGTAGCTTTAACAATTTTTCAGTCATATCGCTACGATGTCTGCAGTGTGACAGTTTATAGTGATGTCTAGCACTGGGGCTTCATGCCGCAGACATGTAGCATGATGTCCCACCCAGTCACATGATCCTGACACCAGGCCGACCAGTCCTAACACTAACCTCTTAATGCTGAGCGCCAAGCGAGGCAGCTGTTAGTACCATTTTTGTAAGTCTTTGGTATGACTCGACCGGGGATCGAACCCACGGCCTCCCGCATCCGAGGCGGACGCTCTAACCACTAGGCCACCGGAGCGGTCAGTAGTAGTAGTAAAGGTAGTAGTAGTAGTAAAGGTAATAGTAGTAGTAGTAATAATAATAGTTGTAGCAGTAGTAGTATTAGTAGTAGTAGTAAAGGTAGTAGTAGTAGTAAAAGTAGTAGTAGCAGTAGTAAAGGTAGTAGTAATAGTAATAATAATAGTAGTAGTAGTAGTATTAGTAGTAGTAGTAAAGTGAGTAGTAGTAGCACTGAGGTAATATTAGTAGTAGTAGTAGTAGTAAAGGTAATATTAGTAGTAGTAGTAGTAAAGGTAACAGTAGTGGTATTAGTAGTAAAGGTAGTAGTAGTAATAGTAGTAAAGGTAATAGTAGTAGTAATGGTAGTAGTAGTAGTAGTAGTAGTAGTAGTAGTAGTAGTAGTAGTAAAGGTAATAGTAGTAGTATTTAGTAGTAAAGGTAGTAGTAATAATAGTAGTAGTAGTAGTAAAGGTAGTAGTAGCAGTAGTAGTAGTAGTAAAGGTAATAGTAGTTTTAAATGTAATAATAGTAGTAGTAGTAGTAAAGGTAGGAGTAGTAGTAGTAGGAAAGGTAATAGTAGTAGTAAAGGTAATAGTAGTAGTAGTAGTAGTAAAGGTAGTAGGAGTAGTAGTAGTAGTAGTAGTAGTAGTAAAGGTAGTAGTAGTAGTAAAGGTAATAGTAGTAGTAAAGGTAATAGTAGTAGTAGTAGTAGTAAAGGTAATAATAGTAGTATTAGTAATAGTAGTATTAGTAGTAGTAGTAATAGAAAAAGTGTTATTATTATTATTATTATTATTATTATTATTATTATAAGTAGTAGTAGTAGTAGTAGTAATAGTATTAGTAGTAATAAAGATAGTAGTAGTAGTAGTAGTAGAAAAAGTAGTAGTAGTAGTAGTAGTAGTAGTAGTAGTAGTAGTAGTAATAGTAGATCAAGTTATGAAAAATGCACCAGTCGTATGCAGCTGTCAATCCGCGACATGTGCTTGCAGCAACATCATCAACAACAGTAGCAGCAGTAAAAGTAGTAGTAGTGGTCGTAGTAGTAGTAGTAACAAAAACATCAATCATAACTATTATTATTGTTTAATAGGAAAAATGGAGAAAGAAGATTTGAAAGAGTAATACAACAAATGACACTCTTTTTATGAGGAAGGTGCTGATTTCTAATTGAGATAATGGTTATAGTTTCTACGAGGATAAAGGTGATGATTTTAATGTTGTGATAATGATGACTATTTTTTGAGCATGAAGGTGACGAATTTTTAATATGATGATCATGATGGTAGTTTTTTTTAAGAGGATGAAGGTGATTATTTTTTAAGGTTGTGATAATGACGCAGGGCCGATGCAAACGTATTTTTGGCGCCCGAGGCGAACCATCCACCTTGCGCTCCTCCCAACATCCCCCACGGCATCGCTTATTATAAACTGTTCATTGGTATTAATACACGTTCGGCTTGACAATTTATTACTTTAATTATTTAGTATACATATTCAATGGTCATAAATGAATAACATGAAG
>JAECUM010010143.1:0-93285 GCA_016617855.1 Megalonaias nervosa
TCTGTGTGATTTGCAGTTGGACTTGTCTTACTGGCAAGTATATCAAGCGAGAGGACTGTAGATGTAATAAAAAGGTTTCCTGAAGCCCATTTTCTCTTGTCCCAAGACCAATATCACCCAACAGATTTCATAAAGTCAAGCATTTTACAGATCAACACGTACATGCACACAAAAGATTTTCAATTGTTTTGTGACTAAAGAGCAATGACACTACATATATCTCATTTATGTAAGATCTCAAGAATTATGTACAGTGGTTGTTCTTTCCACCTAAAATTATGCTATGAAGAAACAAATGAATTAAACAGTCAGAATAAGGTTAGATTGCCAACTACTGAATTTGAATAATTTGAAACAGCAGGTATTATATTTCACATAACTAAAAATAAGTGCATGCCCTACATTTTCTTGCAAGCCAATATAACAACCGTTACTGACATGTTTCTACAAAATATCAACCCAAAAATGAAAAAGGATGTGCGAGTCATGGAATCAAGAGTCACATTTCTACAAAATGCCAACTAAAATTAAAAATTATTGTTCACCATTTCACCAATGATTTTCAGGTTCCAGAATAATAAGTAAGATATATTTTTAAAAATAAGATTCACTATTTCATCAATGATCCTCAGGTCCCAGAGTTATAAGATATATTTTTTAAAAATGCCCTTATTTCAAAACCAAAGATTATATGTTTACTTGAAAGAAAAAGATGTACATAAATACATGATTATGGTTCTATATTTACATTAATTAATTTGTTCTTGATCTGATTCACTGCTATTCTGCAAGTGTCCTTATGCCTTGTAAATGGTTAAGAATATAATATCTCTCACACATAACGTCCCTCTCATCCCTTGCTATGAATCAAAGAACCCAGCATTCCTCATATCACAGATCAATTTGTATTACACTCGCGAAACTCGCTCAGAAGACGGCCGACTCCTCCTGAAAGTAAAACAAAAAGACGTATTTGGTAGAAGTCACAAAGAAATATTTGGATCAGTAGATGAAATATTAATTCTTTTTTGCGGAGGAAAATAAAATTTATTAGTGCTGTCCCAGGCATTATGGTATTTACTGATAAAAAGGTCTAAGTGTTACCTACTGATGATTATGACAAACCTTACAAAGTAGTTAGCAAATTTAACTCTTATCCTTTCTTCACTTTAATGTTTTACTTTGAAGAAGAATAATTTAGAATTAAAATCCTGACATCAGACTTCATTATATCATAAACTTGATACGACATATCTTCTTCCAAAGGCGCACTATATTATTAACTTGGTTTATGATGTTAATCCCAATCAGGATTTGCTTGGCAAGATTCAGTCTGGATATGTTGCTGTGATTGTCTGGCAAGGTTGAGTCTAGATGTGTTACTGTGATTGTGCCTAGCTAGGTTCAGTCAGGATATGTTGCTGTGCATGTGAAGACTCATTTAAGAAAATGCTTTAATGATGTTCAAATCAGTCAGTATATGTTGCAGTGATAGTACAAAAACAAATGTAGATGTTGGTAATACTTTCAAAATATCTTGTTTTCAAAGCAAATGAACAATACTGAATTCATTTAACATTGTGTATGAACAAATGCTTTTATAGGCAAGATAAATTTTATGTTTGAAATCATATGAGGTATAATGTACAGGTTACATGCTAACTGATTTCATTGGTTATTTTGAGGACTTATTCAAAAATGCCTTATGAAGAGTTGCCCTTGATCACACAAAAACATTACAAATTTATGAATGGAAGGGACTTGCATATGAATACTAAAAACCTCCATTGACATAAAAATAATTATATTTAACTCCCACACTGCCCTCTGTTTGTATGTTTTACGTTTTAAATAATGCAACAAGACTAGAGGGAAAGACTTCAAAACTAAATTACATCTTGTTATCAAGTGTTAAATTTTACCCAAATTTCTGCAATGACAAAACCAGTAACCAACATAACATAACCTATTGTATTGAAGTATTGGAACTGCTGGACAACCTCATTTACAAAGTTCAAACTTACTGTCCAATTAATCAACAGACAAGTGTTCCATTGAATCCACAGTCACCCCTGCCTCTACGCACTGTTGTATCCCACCTATGTCTGATTAGCAGAAACTTGTGCACAAACTTTCAATACAGTTGACAATAACAGTCACATGAAAAGTGACGCATATGTTGAAACTTGTTAACATGAAACAATAAAGGTATTCCAAATCAATATTAAAGGATACAAATCAAAAGTATTCTGCTGCAAACTCGGTCTCATCCATAAACAAATCAAATGAGTTATGTTACACACTTTCTCATCCATAAACAAATCAAATGGGTTATGCTACACACTCTTTCTCATCCATAAACAAATCAAATGGGTTATGCAACACTCTTTCTCATTCATAAACAAATCAGATGGGTTATGCTACACACTCTTTCTCATCCATAAACAAATCAAATGGGTTATGCAACACTCTTTCTCATCCATAAACAAATCAGATGGGTTATGCTACACACTCTTTCTCATCCATAAACAAATAAAATGGGTTATGCGACACTCTTTCTCATCCATAAACAAATCAGATGGGTTATGCTACAAACTCTTTCTCATCCATAAACAAATCAAATGGGTTATGCGACACTCTTTCTCATCCATAAACAAATCAGATGGGTTATGCGACACTCTTTCTCATTCATAAACAAATCAGATGGGTTATGCGACACTCTTTCTCATCCATAAACAAATCAAATGGGTTATGTGACACTCTTTCTCATTCATAAACAAATCAGATGGGTTATGCTACACACTCTTTCTTATCCATAAACAAATCAAATGGGTTATGCTACACTCTTTCTCATTCATAAACAAATCAAATGGGTTCTGCCACACACTTTGTCTGACCAATCAACAATAACATGTGGGTCTTAAAATAATCTAACAGCTTTAATATAGAATCTAAACTGCCTACAGTGGATAACTAAGACTGTCTAACTGTTCAAAGGCAAGATTAATTTGAATTCTTACTTTCTCGAATGTCCCTCAATAGCAACTGCACATCTTGTCTCAGTATCTGTCCACTCTCCATCAAAGTCTGTTGGCTGTGGGCAAGAGCTACGCCGTTTACGAGAGCCAGGAGATGTCTGCTTGTGAATCTCCACATCATCAAACACAACCTGGGCTCCTCCACCAGATGTTGGTATGACACTGCCCTGAAATGTAACACAAATATTCAAATTGTGGGGCTCAAACCATTTGGATAACTTGTTTGCTCCCTCAGATATTCAGGTGACATGACTATGCAATAATACATTTAAAGCTGAGTAAGTGATGTGAACCATTTAATTAACTGTTTGATGTTTATTCCATGATTTACTGACGAAATATGTCATTAATCTGCTATAATGATGGCATAAAAAGCACTCAAGATTTTCCAATAAACTTAAAAGAGAAATCTTCACACTATCAAGCAATGTACTGAATACAATTTGTGAATTCTGTCATGTAAGAATTGAAATCTTCTGTATGTGCTTAATCCAAATGAAATATAGTTTCAATCTGTTGCTCACAATGGCTTTATAAGAAACAATTAACCTTGCTCCATAAAATATAAAATTAATGAAAGATCCTCTTTTCCCTAATACCAGGTACATGCAACACTGATACAATTAAGAGAAAACGATTGAGTGAGCACTAACAAGTTGACTGTCTTTCCAGAATGACCAAAGTACAGCTTTGTATAGCACATGATAATCTGCATCTTAATGTTGAGAGAAAAATGCCAAAGCATTCACGTCAAGTCCATGTTTAAAGCATTGCTATAAACTGCTTGACCTGGACTTCAAGATCAAAACGTTAAGCAAGCATGTCATACAATGAACTGTCTTAGCCTCATAAGAAAATCCAATCTGGGTTATAGCAGGAACATCAAAAAAAAATGGAGACCCCCCCCCCTCCATCATAACACAATTTTTACATGACTGACCTTGACCACAAGGAAAATGGAGCAAGTGAGAATGTCATCAAGTGAACTGTCTTGGCTTGATAAGTCACCCCAAGTATGATGAGAATACATTAAAATGTGTATATTTAATTTGTATTGTATATTGGCTTTTGTCCATGATTATATGATATCTATTGTGTGATTGACCTTATCCATAATTGAGGACAGGAGTTTGGGCCTACCTGACAAATGTCTTTCTGATAAAAAATATTAGCTAATTTTTGTGTATGATTTTAGATTATATATTAATATCAATATTACTTGGTAGTAAACATGTTTATGAGTCATAACATAATCTAATTATAAACTTTAGCCAAAAACTTAAGCAAACTGTTGAAATGAGTGGGAAAGCAATTGTGACTTGCTTCCTATTAATGTGGGCTCAACAATGAGATAAGATTATACTAAATGATATAACAGGCACCATATTAAAAAAAAGCGGATAAACTTAAATGCATTTTTGTAGTAATGGAAGGCTGTAACAAAATAATAAATTACCTTAAAGTATTTAGTCTGGAATTCCCCATCTGAGCCATGTTCTTGATGAGTCAGCATGTATTTAGTGGCAACTTTTGTATCCTTTTCATCCAATTTTGTTACCGACTTTTTACGAGGTAAGGATGGCTGCAGAATAGTATCTAAAATAAAGAATGTCAAAAATGTATTTTTATACATGTCAACACTTACGGGAGTCATAAGATTGCATCAAAACAATGTTATACCATAAAGACAGATGACGTAACATCTTTGAATGACATAATGTAGTTTCTATAGTTTTAACATTTATCTGATAAGCAGAATCTCAGTCCCATAATCATTAAACAAAATTCCTTTTAAATCATATAACAAAATATGCCATGAGTTGTTTGCAAATTAACACTTATATTCAAGGAAAACAAATTACAATTTCAATTTTCTGCCTTGTTTGTTTTTAATAATATATTTTCTTGGTAATTTTTATACTTGTAAACTACTGATGTTGGAATTGAAACAGTTGTACAGGACTAGGTATTTTCAAGTATTTTCCCAGTCCATTTGTAGCTGACCTCAAATTCATGCCCTTTCAAGATAACCTTCACTAATGAAGCACTTACTAAAATTGATCTGAACCCTTTATCTGAAGTGGTATCACTCAATTTACTCATCAGATATGCCCAAAAACTGGGTTGGATGATGTGTCATCAGGCTCACAAATCAATACAGTTAAAGACACAAGTCAAGACCTATGACCTTAAATTATCATCTGAATGCCAACTATTAACTTGTCTATTGGAATGCAACTAAATCAACTGTCTGGTAAAAATCCACCTATAAATATACCAGTCAGTGTTCATAAGATCAAAATAGTACAAAAATGCAAGCAATGACCTTTGCCTAGACCCCAAGGTCAATTAGATCTTGTTCAAGGCCGCCATTTTGGTAGTTGTATCAGCATCTCTGTAATACATGTTGTGAGATAAAATTCTTTTTTTAAAATTTTTTTTTAGTATGACCATCTGTTCTGGAACAGTAGCTGTTATGAGATTAGTCAAATTCCTCAGGTCAAATGGTCATCATTTTTATTTAGAACCAAATGCATATGTGACTAATGTTTTAGTGCAAACCACATGTCAATATGGGTATACATAAAGAAAGGTAGTGATCAGATTTTTAAGATGACCTCCAACGCTATGGTGATGACAATCTGATCTGTACAATTTTTTTTAGACCAGACATCGTTAGAAGTATTTTAGCAAAAAGAACAATGTTTATATGACCATCTGTTCTGAAGTAGTAACAAGATTTTCACAACGTCAACCATGGCAACCATATTGGGGGTCTGATCTACACCATTTTTATTTAGGACCAACAACATACCATATTAAGTCTTTAAGTAAACCCCATGTCCATTCAGGACAAGTAGCTAAAACATGACCATAACATCACCATTTTCATTTAGGCTTTACTAGGCATCATAGGATGTCTTCTGGTGAATACCTGATGTATATGTGAACATTTCTATAAGGAAAAGTAACTATAACATGATTTTCAAGCTGGCCATACTAGAGATCTGATCAGCGTCATTGTAAGACCAGCTACATAAGAAGTCTTTCAGCAAAAAAACCCTAATGTTGATACGACCATCAGTACCGAAAGAGCAGTAATAAAATGTTCAAACTGGTTGTCATGGTGGCAATATCTGATGTCAGACAGGCTCCTGGGACAAGTGAACTGCAGCAGTTGCTTGTTCCCATCCTCAATGTATTCAATACAGCTACCACACAGGAAAATTTAAAAAATTGATGTCAAAACTTTTTTCTTCCACCTGAGATATAGTATTATAATAATCTAATTAAAATCAGAATCTACTTATAATAAATATTTTTAGGCACTGATAAGGGGTCATGTTCTTTTGACCGTATCATTCACCAGAGCTCTGGAAGTCACAAAACAACATTCGGAACAGATCCTTACTAATGGTAACTCTCCCCAACACAAAATTCAATGCTAATGTGATAGGTTAATAAATCATAAGTGGACAATGAACTCCAAAAATGTCACCAAAACAAACTCTTCCAGATGTCTGTTGATCTCCGTAATGTTGGAGATCTCCATTTTAATCAGATCGGTGCTTGCCCTACATCACTGGTGTTTTCAAGAAGCTGCTGCTTTATTAATACATTTTCACACCAAAGCAACCATGCCAGCAATATTAATACAAGCATTTAATTACTTTTTATAAGAAAAATGTTGGTAACATGCATTTTAATGAATTTTATCAATTTCCACCAATGTTCATACTTAACTGTCTATCTTTGACAAACCTTTGTTCAAGGGAGCTACTCAGTGGTGCCATGAAAGGATAGATGGCTGATTGGTCAAAAGAATTGGAATATTCTAAGTCATGACCCCAATCAAATTTCAAATCCAATCAGCTACTGTCCTGGCATTATGTGCTTTACAGATTACAATGGCATGCATTGTTTTAAATTTGGTTGAAACTGACTGAGTCACTTACAATACTTATTTCAAATTAAGTTGGAAACATTTTTCTTGTGAAAAGTAATTTCATTCTTATCAAAATATGCAAGTGTTTTCCCTCTGGCCTGTCAATGCTTTAGTTCTGAAATGCCAGTGATGTGGGACATAAAATAAACATGCATTTACATTCACGACATCAGCTTTAGTCTAAGGGTGTTGTATTTAGATTGATTTGGCCAAATGTAATCAGACATTCATTTCATTAAAGAAAATGTACAAGTTATCCAACTTTGGAATTCATATGCAACCATTGATTTTCAACATGCTAATATGGCAGTCAACATAATTTGAAGAAAAAAAAAACAACCACTTGTTTGTGCCTGGATAAATGTCAGTAAGAAAAAAGGCATCACAGTATAGTAAGGAAAAATAGTACAAATAAATTAGACTAGTCTGTCCAACAGTGTCAATATGGATTGCCAACTATGCAAGATATTCTTTAAAATTTGGCCTCCAAGGTCAACTAATCACACACAAAACAAACCTTCCCCATCAGGGTTGACATCTTACAGTATAGGACTAATAACATACCCAGCACAATGGAAGAGGCAGTGCCATCCTCCCTGGACCTAAGATGATATTGATCCACCAGATATACCAATGATATCAGGTTCAATGACTGGTTACACCAGTCCATACAGTTCCATATATAGTGAGAAGGTCGCACAGCATGTGGCACAGCCCGTCCATTGATTTTTGATCAATATTTCAAACACATGGTCAGATTGTGGAATGGACTGGCTAGCTGGCAAACAGAATGGTGGTGGGTGGTTATGACAGCTGATAAGACATGTTGGTTAGGTCAGTATCAAACCCCCAGATTCTCCAACTCACAGCTGAGGCCATGTTCTTATCCAACTGAAAATAACTTCAGTCCAATCCAATCATACTAGTCTTACCTAATGCAACACTGCCAGCTGGTTTATGGTCAAGCCAAATCTCATTGTTTGATCTGGACCGACGATGTCTGAAGTTGTAGATGGGAGTCTGAAACAACAAAAATTAAAATTTACTCCAAGGCCAAATTTAACTGTACACAAAAAAATTTCATATAGATGGTACAAATATGGGTTAAAGTAGAGGTGAAACGATACTTTTGCAATACTGATACAAATATCAGTACAAGAGGTGGAGAATCAATAAAAAATTATACCACATACAAGTTAGTTTAATATTCAGCAGTCATGAATAATTATTAATCACTTACCTTATTCTTTATATTAAGAGTTCATGTGACAGACACAAGCCCTCATTTCATGTCACTAAATAAAAAAAAACCTATTGATAAAACCCATTTATCTTCGACTGATTACCGCAAGGTGACGTTTTTTGTACACCACCCCAACACCTCTCCTATTATGTGGTGATTATCTTATCATAAATGCATGTTCAGCATAAAGGAGGCATTCAGAATGTGTTTCCTATTTATAATGAAGTGTTTTACTCATCATTTAAAGCTCAATTGCTGCTGTTTATCTTAAATTTCACCATTCTTCCAATCTAACTAAAGTTTGGAAGGAAATGATTTGCTGAAAAAGCTAGCTGACATAATCCATTTTTGAAATAATTAAGATGTTAGGTTTAAACAACATTCAAATATTCAGTTTAGAATTATGAGGTGCCACCCCTTAATTCAGTCAACAAAGTCGCTTGTAGTTGCTCCGAAAGTAGCAATATGATACATTCAACAAATTCCGTCAGACTATTCTAATAATAACAAGATTCGCACATGGTGCACAATTTGATTCAAGTGTTACTGAAGATAGCATGCCCATTTCTTCAAAGCAGATATGAAAAAAAAAAAAGCATGCACTCGATACAAATAAGACTAAGGTGAATATTGGTGATCAGCTGGGTCGCAAATACATACATCAAACAGCAAACCTGACCAGAAGAAAATCCAATATAGCATGGTGTTTTCTTCTCATGTTCACAATGGTGATGTAATCAAATCTTGTGTGCCAGCTTTCGACTGAAATTGGTTAAGTTGTTCTGCAGGAAGTAATACGCAATAGATTTTGCTAGTATTCATCTCCACTCCCACACTCAGACTTTTTCTAGGTGAGATATTCCTTGCATGAGGAGTGTGTGTGTGATTTGGATTTTTAACATAGCTTTAAAAAATGTTCAGTCATATCACTACAATGTCTGCAGTGTGGCAGTTTATAGAGATGTCTAGCAGTGGGGCATCATGCCACAGACATGAAGCATCATGTCCCACCCAGTCACATTATCCTGACACCAGGCCGACCAGTCCTAACACTAATCTCTTAATGCTGAGCACCTAGCGAGGCAGCTGTTAGTACCATTTTTACAAGTCTCTGGTATGACTCGACTGGGGTTCGAACATGCGACCTCCCTCATCTGAGGTGGACACTCTAACCACTAGACCACCTGAGTGGTCACCTTGCATGAGGAAATTGCACTATTTCTTCTGTGTTGAAGATAAGACTGTAATGTCTTCCAAGTTTAAGTGAAAAGATGAAACTGGTAATAAGACATTTTTTATGGATTCATGCAGTGACAAATGAAGGGGATGATGGCCAAGATAAGTCATGCATCTGATCAAATGGGACAGACTCATATGACCTAAAAGGCTGAATTATAATCACTGAAAATTAACAGGTAGCCTGTTAGAAAGTATTTCTGTTCTCTTGTCATTGATGAGAATGGAATACAAATACAGACTAAGGTCTTGTCTGACTGTAATCTGCATACTGGAAATGTACGTCAACACTCATAAAATGCACCACCTACCACTGAGAGACCTTAAGATGGATAGACTATCAAGCTGATATGTGTATCAATAATGTATCATATCAAAGGCTGTGTATCAAGAATTGTATTGATACATGGCACAGGTGTTGTCATTTCATCCCTAGTTAACAGAATCAGAAGTGTTTGTTCTACATGTTTCGCATTGTACTGGATGAATGCTTTAGGAATAAACCATAAAATATAAAATATATGCAGTTTTTATTTGTCAGCATCCTATACCAACATTTAGTAGACCAAAGTTTATTAATACCAAATTTTTATTAAAATGTGTTTTTTCGAAGAAAAAAAAATACTCTTCAGATTGTAATATATTGGTAATTCTTCCACTATTGTCACAAATCAATCCCCACCATGCAATAAGTAACCCTAACATCTTATGATTGTAGGTATGAATAGTGAATTGTTTAAGTAAAAACCCAATAAACAAGGTCTTAAGTTGTGTTAAGTTGAAATAGGTTTAAATCCTCCCTACCATGATGACTGAGAATATTAGAAATTGAAAAACAGTAACCTATGATAAATATTGGACCTAACTTCTCAAAACACCTTGGGAAGTTAGTGATCTTTGGTATGAAGGTTTTATTTGCATGTTCACATCAGTGGAAAGACTTGACATTTCCTCTCCCAGACTTACTGAAGTGGACTTTCTTATCCTGGCGATTCTATTCACAAATTGTTCAACAAAATGTTTTTTCTAAAGGCCTATATAAGATGAACCAATTATGCAGGTTCAACATTTCTGAGTTGTGACCGAAAATATCATTGCATGCAATTTCAGCAGTCCTGAAATGTGCCTGATTTCTTGGACATCTCTGCTCCTACAGTCATGAGGTCATTTATCCAAGATTTGTCCCACTTGATGGGTGAAATCAGAATTAATCTGTACTTGGACTCCCTCCCTTTCTAAAAGACCATTGGAATCAGAGATTGCAGGATGACATTAGGACATATACCATTCCAATTTAGCAGGACAGCATCGACTGTCCAAGCTTCTGGATCTGGGAATGAGGAAACAAGGTTGGGACCTTGGTGATCGCCCTCGCTGATAGAGATCCAATACATTATGTGCTGATTCTATTGGAAGACTGAGATGTGAATAGACCATCCTGGGTGACTTGGTGGAGTCCAATTTAGCAATATCCACTAGGACACAGCCTGTCTGAGATATGCTAGACATGAACATGGGTTTTTTAATAATGAAACCACCTGAAAAATCTCAAATATGAAGGCAGAGATCTTATCTTCACCCAGAGAAATCTGTTTTGCTAACCTTACTTTTCCTATCTCAGTCAGGTTATCTGAGACCTGTTGTCTCAATTATGGGGTCCACATGCTTGGTATTACTTCTAAAAAGAAACCCTTGATGTCTTCTGCTGTATACGACATAGTTGTTATAAAATCCAACTTTATGAGCTCCAGACACAGGCAATACACATCACTGGCCACACAAAACCAAACTCTCAAGTGCTATTGCAAAGCTGGCAAAAACCAGAAATGTGTAATGTCAAACTGGTTTCTTCTAACTTTGTGAAATACACACAATCCGCCCCAGTTGAATCAAATATAACAATGTGATTGCAAATGAAAACTCCTGCACTTACCAACCAGAGTGGTTCCACATGCAATCCCACAAAAAGATTTCCTTGAAGTGTATCATTGCACTAGTGATAGCAACACACTTGCCATGCTTCCAGGACAGAAAATATACATTTCCGAGAAAGTCATGAATTAGAAATTTCCTGATGTCACTACACACTTCGTTAGAACTGTATCCAGGAGGCATATCGTACTGTGCAGTATGGTACCACTGCCTACCATAGAACATTTTCCAAATTAGAACTGATGAAAGTTAAAACTTAATCGTATAAAAGATATTAAATCAATTCAAAACCTCTCTAAATTTAGTTTTCATAATCAAAAATGTAGCTTGAAGATTGTATCAGTTGTGTCTTCCATGCAAAATCTGGACATGAAATTAGTAAAGATGGATGGACAGGTACACTTTGGAGGAAAATTACTTGGCCCAACAATTTGGAATAGAGTACATTTATGGATCATTCCATTTTCATTTATCATTCTGTGTTCTGCATTTTGCATTTGCACTCTCACATGTCCTCAAAATGTATTCATGATTCATTTGCATTTATTCTTTATTCCATTTTCAATTTACCAATAAAATTAGCCATTTCAAAGTTTGTACTTTTCTTGGATCATTCAGACATGAGAAATAAGAACAAAGCTGATTTGAATTTATGAGTCCCCTGAGCAAGCAGGCACCAATCCCTCTTTCCATGGGAATTCATTTTTGTCTGGCTTGCATCTCAGCAAGCAGATAATATATTACAACTTTTAGTGCTAAAACATGTCATAATTTAATTGTGTGTTGGGGTTTGCTTGGGAGTACTGGATTTGCAATTATTCTAACTGACGAATATGATCATGTTGGTATGTCTGCTGCCTATTTTGGATAAAATGTATCATTTCAAGGTTCATGATCAGATCTGTACCCAATTTCAAAACTGGGAGGCACAAATAGTTTTAGGCACCCTATTTGAATTTTTGTATTTGTACATGAAGTGTGCACTATGCATGCACTCTACATGAAGATTTAACCATTTGAAACAATTATATTACACAACCATAAAAAAAAACATCTGCAGAGACAAAACTTTGTGTTAAAATTTCCAAATAAGTAAACTCCATAAAATGAAGAAAGAAAAAGAGGCTTACACTTCTTGGTGCAGTTACTGGTGTAACTGTTGCTCCTTGTCTATTTAATCCCTGTACAGGTCTTGCTGTTGGGATGGCAGAATTAGTTCTATTCCTTGGTGTTGGGGTTGGTGTGGAACAGATAGAAGACACATCACTTTCAGACCTTGCAGAATGGATCACACCTGGGGTCGTATACGTCCTAGTCTTCACACTTGTAGTGACTGGAGTCTTAAAAGTATTTTCCTCCAATACATCCCTAAGTTTGTTCATTGTAATTGCCTGTTTCTTCAGCTGAATTCCATATTCTTTCTCTATCTTCTGTCTCTCTTCATCCTGTCACATTCAAAGCTTATTACAAAATTTAACTCAAACATTTTCTTAAGGAAAAAAGAAGAAAAAGAAACAAAAGTTACTTGTATTTCCAACACTTACAGTCATAAGTCTGACCAACTACTTATTCCCCTTTTTGTCAAATCATTATATGTCAAAAGGTATGAATATGCATTAAATACCAAATGAACATTGATCTATTCATCTAAGCCAAAGGACCCCATTCCTGAACCATGAATTCAGTCACTAACTAAAACTTATTTTGCCACAAACAATAAAAATTGATACCAAGAAATATATACAGGATGCTTGCTTGAAACAAGTGAATAATGGATATATGTCAATGAGAGGGTGAAAAACTCTGTATTTTCACAAAGCCACAAGTGAAAATATTTAAGTTTTTTCCACCCACAAGATGAAATATAGCCATTCATAGCAAGTCATTTTTCATATTGGCTAGCAAAATGTATGGTCTAACAGATTTAAAGTAACAGATTTCTTACATGATCCCATGCTATGTCAGTGATTTACTATTTATGTTCTGCTGTGGTTTGTGATTATCTGTATAGAATATATAAACATTGACATACATCTCCTTCCCAGTTCAAAGTAAACTAGCACATTAAGAAAAAAAAAAAATGTGCACCTTGTTGGATTTAAACTTGAGTCAACTTTAATGGGATGCATCCATATTTACTGCAACTATGTAAGCTAAAAAATCTCATATGCCACCTCTCTCTCTCTCTCTCTCTCTCTCTCTCTCTCTCTCTCTCTCTATATATATATATATATATTATATATATATATACTGGCATGTAAGTCAAATCCAACTGCAAAAACAAATAGATGCTGATCTGCCATATAATGTTCTACTGGTTACTCCTAACAAACTGCACTGATCCATATCTACCAATGCATTAGACAGCAGGTCTGGATCTATGCAGTTTGCAGCTGGACTCAATAATACTGTAGTGTTACGACATAATAATACTGTAGTATTACGACACTGTGGTCTTAAACTAAGTAACCATAAGGAGCAAGATCAACAAGTAACGTAAAATTCAAAACAAATAATTTATTTCCTAAGAAATACAATTGATGAAAATTTAAAGGAACTCAAAGCATTATAAATTAAATCCCCAAAAATCCTAGATGTTCTATCACAAGTCCAAAAGTATATAGTGTTCCGGATGAATTCCAATCTTGAATGTGCTGATGTACCAATAGTATTAGATAGTTTGATTTACCAAACAGTCTTGAATTACCACAATAATAATCCAGAATGTCTTTGAATGATTTCAAAATAATCCCAAAATAGTGCTTTAGTCCAAATAGTCAATGAGCACTTTGTAATTCCAATGAATAATTTAAATAAATGATTCCTTCAATTATATCTGAACACAACTAAAAGTGATTCCACTAGTTTGATATTAAAATAGAAATGAATAATTTTCTTTATCAGAACATTATATACAAATCTAAGACACAATGTAGGTCTTCCAGAACTTTCTATGGTCAAAAGGTCGTGACAACATGTTTAGAAATATTATCTTAAACAGCAACCCACACCCATGGACAAAGCTAGCTATCTAAACATTTGTTAACAAATGACCATCAGCTAAACCAAAAACCTACAGTCATGGATAAAAGTTAAACACACAATATAGATATACATAACAATTGTAATTCCTGTCTTGAGGGTATTGTACTGTCTGACACTAATATTCATTTTTCAATGTGAGGGTCAAAACAATCCAATGGAAATTTAAATAACTGCATACTAGCTGTGCTTTGTATGATGACTATCAGAGATCCTAACAGGAAATTATAATCTTACTAAATGTTTCAAAAATAAATGTTTAATAAACTTGTAGAAGGCCATCAAAAGTTTACCTTTATTTATTTCTAAAACATATTACTAAATGCAATCTTTTTTTTCCATTTCCAGTTCGAAAAATTTGACATGTAACAAGCAATTCACATATAAAACGGCATGCAATTATGCATACGATTGCATAGCTATGTGACTATACGAAGTATGAATGGACTGATAAAGATGGATGGAAAAAGTGATTACTATAGGACACCCACATCCCAATGCCAGCTTAAAAAATTTAGTTTCTTTTATTATTCGTCTCTACTGTAGATTTAAAGTACATATCATCCAAAAGTTTCTTAAAAGTTGTTAACCATCAGATAAATTGTCTACTTTTATTACTAGGAAGTAACTAGGAAACAAGCGCTTTGTTACAGATTCTAAAGTTTTCAAACATCAAACATAAGATTTAGTATGACATCTAATACACTTCCATACTTATTTCACAGCAATTAACCTGACTTCAAATTATTTTGTTTTATTTCTTCTAATTTTCATGAAGTAATAACACAAATTTTTTTCTCCACATTACCATGACAGGGTTTGCTTTGATGTTATGTCTGTATATACATTATTTTCATGTGGAAACATCAGTTTGGCAACTTATTTTTTTTTAAGATCATTTTATGAACGAATGTAGTCTTGTGAATGAGATGTCACTGAATATACACTGAAAAATAAACTGGGATCATAAAGATCCAAAGAGAATAAAGTGCAACAAGCAGCACCAACAGCTACATTGCTAATATTATCAAGTTCTAAATATGCAATTTGAGAAGAATTTTACCAGAATCCTCTCCCAGTGGTTGTTGTTGGTTTCAATTCTGGTCCTGAAATCTTTTTCCATTCTATCCTTTTCACTACGTTCCTGTTTCAATCTCAAAGTCTTGTCTTGTAGCTGAAAAAAAAAAGTGTTTATGGAACATGGATGACCTGAAATGATTGAAATACAAAACTAAATTAAGGTGTGACATATGGATGGACACACAAACAAAATTAATGTGTGTGTGTGTGCATAAAAGCTGTTCAAGCAATTTGCTTCCACTTGCACAGAAATTATTTACAGCCAGGACCTGAAAATTATGCTGGTCAGAAATGTATTATAATGAATGGTGCTATGATAAAGGAGAGTTGTAATACAAGTCTGACAATCAACTGTAAAAGCTTATGCAGGGTTCATACTGATCAGGAGAGCTGAAATTCAATGATTTTTCAATGACCTGTTTTCAGTTTTCAATGAATACACACTGTGTCAAGTGTTCTGCTTCAGTTACTAATTTAAATACAAGAAACAAATACAAAAACAACAGACCTGTTTACCCATACATTTGCTTGTCAGTATTTTAAGCAATATCTCTCAGTATATTTAGAAGGCAGTCAGTATTTTCATTCAGTGTTTCTAACATCTTAACGCAACATACATCACCTGTGAAACAACACACAAATAGTAGACACTATCAATACACTATAATTACCATTATGTAATATTGCACACATACTGACTATACAATATTCTGTAAATAACTTCTAGTTTGTTAAGACGCTGGCATTCAGGCAATTCTGTGTTTCAAGGCAAAATCTGCAGAAATTGAACACCACTGACTTAAAAATCCTGTTTATATTATAGTGATAAAAACCAAAAGAATACCTCCACACACCCAAATTCATTCCATTATTTACCTCCGTTACTTTCTCTAGAAAATTTGTTTTCTCAGCTTCACACATATCCATAACATTTTAAATAAAGTCAATTCTCTACAATTTACATGGTTAAGGAAGACTTGATATAAAACATTATGACATTGTTACTATCCATCCACTCAGAAAATAATAACTTCATCTAGATAGGTGAAGGAAATCTTGTTTATTTCATAAAATCTAGTATCAGCTTGTCAACATTTACTAGACTGGAAATGAGCTTCATATATTATTTTGTACAAAGTTTGTCAACAATATCAAACTGATCCACTTGGAATTAATATTTTAATGAAGGCTTAGTCTATGGGTTTTTAATGGCAACGTAATAGGCGCTCTTTATCCTATCCAGCTGGTCATCTGTCCAGTCTCTGGTAAAATTCTTTGGTTTTAACTTCAGGACCAATAGAGCCTCAATGGTCTGATTGGCTAGTGAGGATCTCTGATCTGTAACATTTTAACTTGTCAGCTGTGCTCAATGACAAATTCATATTTACGATCAACTCATACAGAATCGCCTTGGCACGTGTTATTTGCTTTTGAAGTATGTGTTGATCACTGACTTCCTTTCCCTTCATCATTGACAAAATATTTCTATTTCCCTTCACTAAAGATTCCAATTTTGCATGATTTTCCGATTCCACGTACCATGAAGTCATTCATTCCACCATGTGCACAGGAAAAGTCTAAGTTGCAAACAGTGCAAAGCACCAAATGTTCTCCTTTTGACGATGGTTTAAGGCATGGCCACAGAGTATTATAAACTGGTAGAAAATGCTGCTTTCTATGTTTAGACTTTCCATTTTCATTATCAGTTTTGTGCTGAAACTTTCTTGTCGGCGGCATTTTCTTTATTTAAACAACCGGATGTTGAGAATGTTAAACTCAGTGATGTGGCACAGACTTCGGACGCGGACCGAAAAGACGATACAACGAAAGGAAATGGAATAAAAAACGGCTTAAAAATTAATTTAAAAAACTTAATAAAAGCAACCTCAAATCATATTTTCATATCAATGACCGTATGACCATACGGACGGGCTTTATTCCGTACAAATACGGACGGGTAAACAGGTCTGAAACAATACAGAAATAAATGAATGAAATATGAAAGGGAAATGATATTTAAAAAGAAAGTCACTGTAACCCAGATGTTAACCATTGCCCTTTAGCTTCTATACTTTCTTCTCCAGCTGCAATTCCAGCGCTTTCACTTCAGAGATGCTGCCAGGATTTTATCTAATGGGTGGCGAGGGCACACTTGTTACAAAAATAAGGGGGGGGGGAGATCAAATAGGAGAGAGGAGGAAATGTGCATGGTTCACTATATACCTAATACTTCATCTTTAAAACATGTTGCCTCTAGTTGTATACACATTAATCTGTTGATTTTTCTGAGTGAATGAATATTGTTCTGTGGTGAAACGCTCGTGCTGATGGGGCATATACATAGCTAGCTTAGCCAGCTGGAACAATTTAGGAAACTGTTCCTTATGTTTATTATGTACATTTTTTCACTGCTCATGGGTAATGTCTATTGGATACTTTGGCTCCAACATAAGATTTTCACTAACATAAGCTCTGCTTAAGTTTCAGTTTTTTGAACCAGTGCTTTACTGACTACTATGCCAGAATTTCCTATCTGTTCAATAATGCTGTATTATGATTTTGAGTCCATTAATGTCATAGTGGTATTTTGATCAAATAAATATATTTACTTCCTAATTATATTTTTAGGCTATTTATTAAATTTATCTGAACCCTTATAAGGCTATATGTAGCTATGCTCAAGGTATTTTAAATAATGCAATTTTAAGAACTTCTTGGATATACCCTCATTATTGCATATTTATGTTTAAGACATTATGCCAAAAGCTGATTAAAAATTGAAATCTAAAAATAGCATATAGTCACAATTTTCTGGACTTTGGAAATTTGCAAACATATCAAAAATATAAGCTCTTTTTATAGTACCCTAAATTAAATAAATGTGTGATATCCCTACATTTCTTCAAGTGAATTAAGAAAACAGTGAAAACATATCCCCATATTTTTCCTATATAGGATAATTTGGTGGTAAATCGTCCCTGATTGTACATTAGAACTGACCTTGCACTGAATTACTCTGAGAAGGAAATGTAAACCAGGTGAATATAAATTTGTGCTACTATTCATTGTTTCAATTGCACTCATTCTTGTACCTGTAAAATGAGTAGTAAATTAAATATCCAGACAATACTTTAAAACACTCCTCAAGAATAAGGAGTTAATCTGTGTTTATAAGTCCACAGATTGGTGCTAACAATTACCAATGAATAGTCCAGACGTTTATGCCTCTTATGCTGGTGATCAGACCTATTAAAATTATATATCTAGTGCTTGAAACATTATGAATTTGTTATATGGTGTGCCGATTTTGGTCAAAAAGTTGACATACATTTGCAGTGTAAAGTATTTTCGAGCTTTCAAAATGATGCCAGTTCCTTTTTTGATTACATGCGTGACCCACTCAGTTCAGAGCTCAATTTCAGTCAAGGCACACCAGCTAAAATTCTCACTTTTAACACTTTTCTAGCTCTAATAATCTGATGTAATTCACAGATTTAAAATAAATTGCCATCACCATCATCAGTCAGTAGGCCTATTTGCTGCACTGAATCATCTAAGATGATCTGCACTGGGATTGAACTGTTTTGGATTATCCAGGTAGCCCATATTTTAAACATGCATTTGTAAAACTTCCTTGACGCATAGTTCAAACTACGACAGAATGTCTTGTCCAGGACCCAATATGACAATTAAGATGTTAATGACATAATGTGAAAGGGGCGCTATGCATGAAATCTGATTACTTCATGTGGATTATGATAATAGTGGAATTGCTAGCATAATGACAGAAAATCAAACCATACTTCTAATCGTCACACAATGTAAAATAAAGGACTAGAAAGTCACATTTTCAATCACTTTTTATTTTTTAAGCAAAATCTCTCAAATTCAATGACTTTCAATAACCTAGGTGACATATCAATGACTTTCAAGGCCTTGAATTGAGGTGTTCATTTCTTAATGACTTTCAACGACCTTTCATGACTGTGAACCCTGTTATGTTCTTTAAACTTCAAAATTCCTAACCTCTTATTTGAGTAGTCTCTTAGATAAATTGTCGCATTTCTGCATTTCCAATTTAAATTTTTCACTGTCAGCGAGCTGTAGTTTTATTGTTAAAGAAAACTAAGTCAACAGAATGTGACCTTATATTGTTGCCCATCTGATATAGTTATTGTAAGCTAAAGTGGATCTCATTTTTAAACAGAATGGTCAATTACCAGTCACACTGCAAGTGAATAAAAATCACCATGTCACCACTAGTTTCTCTGGTTTCTAACAAATGGAAACCTGACACCAATTAAACTTTCACCTTAGAACATCTACGCATTTTTATAGTTATCACATTCACATTTTTTGCCTATAATTGGATTCACCTACATAACTTGAAGTGCTCTTCTAAATGTCAACAAATTTATACAAGATTTTAAGACAGTTTATAATAAGTAAGAAACAGAATCAATTGATTATTTCTGCGTATCAGTGAACAGAGGCATACCGGAATACCATAAGATAGCTACTATTTCATTAATGAAATATTGATTGTAAAACGTAAAAAAGTAAATGAGCTTTATTTTCATATTTAATTATTGCACATCAGAATTCATAAAAGGCTTGTTACAGAATATACTGATTATTCATTAAACAAATTCAGCTAAATATGCAATAATCAAAAGGCTTTAAAAAATATCTTCTTGGAAAACAGAATAATACAATCTCTATTTTATAACAATCAGAAATGAAAGATTACCTTTAGCTCCAGTTCTCTTTTTCCCTTTTCTGTTTCATTCAGCTGCTGTTGCAGAGTGCTAACTCGACCCTCAAGATTACGGCACTTAGACTCTACTTTGGTCACATTCGAGTCCCTACGATTCAAAACATTCTCAAGCTCATCATTTCTAGCCAGAAGTCGGGTATAATCTCGCTCAAATTCAACCAGTCTGTTTCTGAACTGATCAACTGGAAAGTGAATATATAAATATAAAAAATATAACAATATATACATATAAAAAAACACATTCAGAAGATAAATTTCAATATCAATTTTTTCAAACAGCATTGTAAAAGTACCTAATAAAGAGAATGAAACTTTCCATATGCTGGCAAATCCATTGTACACGACTTTCTTTTATTACAGCAAGACATTTATCTTCCACTGAAAACCAAAAAATAAATTGGTTATTCAGTTAATAGTCACTTATTTATTGAATGACTTATTTTTATCAAATAGTTTACATGACAAGAATGATGACTTAAATTCCATTTACCTGGATCTTTTCTCTTTGCTTAGTTGAATACCACACTAGAATATTCTACCTGAAGTAAGCCTTGTTATTACAGACCCCATTAAATGAGATCTTGTTACTAAAAGCTCCATTAAGTGAGATCTTGTTACTACAGACCCTATTAAATGAGATCTTGTTACTACAGACTCCATTAAGTGAGATCTTGTTACTATAGACACCATTAAATGAGAACTTGTTACTACAGGCTCCATTAAGTGAGGTCTTATTATAACAGATTTCCATTGAGTGAGGCCTTACTACTACAGACCCTATCTATATGCACATCTCAACTATGTTTACTCATAAATGCATGAGAAAGAGGTAGAAACAAAAGGTTTTCTGATTAACTGGGTTTCACAATACTCACTCCTACTCTCCAGATCTATCTGTAATGTTTGTCGTCTCTCATAACGTTCTTGTAGATAATCTTCAAGTCGAGCAAGAGTCATATTATCATCTGGCCCAAGCAACTGGGGTAATACATAAATGACAGGTTAAACATGTACACTTTTGCATAAAAGTTACCACAAAATTGGAACACGATATGGTGCCAGTGAAAAAAAAAATCATTGCTCAATAGGTTGTACTTTTAAATGCAGAGAGAGAGAGAGAGAGAGAGAGAGAGAGAGAGAGAGAGAGAGAGAGAGAGAGAGAGAGAGAGAGAGAGAGAGAGAGAGCATAAGCAGTTTTTGACCGAAAAAAGCAAGGCTGCCTCTATACTGCAGGGAAAAAACAGTGGAAGCCCTGCAGTTTTCTAATCCCACTTGGAATAATTTTCAATAAAATGCTTTTATGTAATCAAGCTTTTCTGTATACATTACCTATAATTTCAAGATTACCACTCTTTGACAGACTGTTAAAACTATTATTCCAATAGGTATCAAACCACATCAACAGACCTGCCAACCCTAACAAGACCGTCTCAGTAAGGCAGTTGATTTTTTGCCGTAAGTTTTACCAGTTTTCAGTAAGATTGAACAACATATCATGTACTGCTGTTGTTAAGTTGGAAAACATCTATTTAAAAAGTATGGTTTTCAAAATTTATGCGGCGATGGTAAACATTATGTTCCACTGAGAAGTTTGTAAGGTACACATAGACCTTATTACTTCTAGTACTTCTAGTACAGTTGCACAAAACTTCAGTTCCAAACCTTATGCAGCTCAATGGCTTATCGCTATCTCTCAGCTTGATGTAATTCCTGGATCTTTTTTCCATTTCACATAATGACAGCAATCATATCTCCTACCACAAGATAAACCCAAATCGACATGTGATGTCCAATAAACGTAATTGTGTAGCTTCCTGCTTTTATTCACAAGAATCTGAATATTCCTTTTAATTCTTCTATACTGGTTATTAACATTTTTTAAGAAGCTTATTTTCCTTTCGTCTTAAATATGTACCACTTGCAGTAGACTATTTTTTAAAATTTCTATAATCAACAATTGATCACGCAGACTTTAGCACCAGTGACCCATGACACCTGTTAAACACAAAAATGGACCCAAGAAAATAAAAAAAAGAGATCATTATCATTCATTTTTAACTGAATTGAGCACATCCCAGTGGTCTCTTTGCCAAAGATGCAATTTGAATGGAAGACAGTGTCACCAATTTTAACTAACATGGTTAACAATCAATAGCACAATGACCCATGATCACTAAATAAAATGTAACAGAAATTATGAAATCTTCACTGAAAACACTGCTGCATTTATTTCTGAAAGTAGTGTACATGGAATAAAAAGTATACTCAAATGTCCAAAATAAATTAGACAACAGAATCGTTATACAAATATGAGGAAAAGAAGGCTCTGCAACAGAATAGGCTGATAACAATCATGTGTGCCACTGATTTATCAATTTCTGCAATAAATATACAATTTTCCAGCATTGTACATTTGGAAATAAGTTCTTAATGAGTTGGACTATAGTACAATTTCCATGTTTACTAAAAAAAAACATGTTCTGAAGATTGGACACAACTGCTTTACCAGACTGGGAAATTGTAGGAAAAATCGCTGTATTCTGATTCTACAGCAACTGACTCAAAGCATATAATGCTGGAAAATTGAGTATTTATTGCAGATTAATAAACTCAATGTGTACATTCTTGTGATAATGATGTGATTAAATTTCTCAGATAAGCACAAAAAATATAAAAGGTTTTTTCTTAATGACTCCATTTTTTTGACCCCACATGGCCACTGGGACTCACTTTTCTATTTCTGGTATGAACATGCAATTGATATAGCCAACATTTTCACCAAATGATATTTCATTCACATTATATTTGTTTGCAGTGTATTGCGAATTCTTTTAAAAAGAAAATTCAACAAAAATATGACTTTTTAAAAAGTACCAAATTTCATGTTGTTGATTACAAATTCCCAGGCATTAACTACAATCCAATATATCAAAGTTTTATTTACCGATTCTGATTGCAATTTTATATACATTCAGCATGTAGAGATCCATTTGTGGGGTATTTCTGTAAGAAAATATGGGATCCACATATGCACATGCAACATAAGAGTTAACAGGGTATAGTAAAAAGTGAGGAAGCAGATTACCTCAAAATTGGGGAATCCTGCTCCAAGAGAGTATGTGATACTGGGCAAAATGGATGGTTCTATATCTGCAAAAATAAGGTGAAATTCACTGTAAAAAAAAAAAAAAAAAAAAAAATTATATAAAGGTTTAGAACCTCCCACTGCAGCATGCCATGAAATGTGAAATGTCAAGCAAATATATCTTCCTCACTGTGAATGTACAAGTCAAAAGGGACCATAACTTGACAAAAAATTTACATAGTAATTTTATGTATCATAAATAAGATTCATTCTAATTGAAGTGCATTTAATGAGCATATCTTATATATGACTTTCTTGGGAAAGAAGTCTAAGATAAATGTGAGTTACAACTATGTTAAATATCATTAAGCAAATGTTCAAAATCTAACATAACCCACAACTTACTCAATGTTGCTTCCAGGATTTTCCAAAATAAAGCCAACTCGCCCATCCAATTTCCATTATGTGGGCCAATTGTCTATTAAATGCAACTAAACTGGCCCTCTTACTGTAGAAATATAAGTTACACAAGTGATTGCAGCAAAGTTTTTGTGTAACTTATTTTATCAAAGCAAAATTTTACTATGTATGCCACAAGATACATTTTACCTGATCCAAAATTTAAAATATTTATCCATAACAAATGTATTCCTTTTTTGACAATGTTAATATATGTCAAACATGGACTTCATAAAGTGCACAGGTAAAACTGCAAGAGTTACATATGAAAATGATCAAATTTTTTAAAGAATTAAAACAAGAAACATTGGAAGTCAAGAAAAACAAAACAACAACCTGTCTGAAAGAATTTTATAAATGACTCAGATTGGTATGGCCTCTAGCATTGCCAATACAGAACAGAAGTTGTTGTTGTTATAGTGTTTAACGCCATTTTTCAGCACAAGATAGGCTATACATGGCAGCCAGTATTAATGGTGGTGGAAGAGCCCGGGAGAACCTGGAAAGAACCACCGACCCACGAGAAGCAACCAGCAAGCTTTCTCACATAACCACATTGGCCAAGTCCGAGACTCGAACCCACGCAGACAGAAGTGAGATGGCAGTGATTCGTACCGGTGAGCGCTTTAGACCACTCGGCCACTTGGGGCCCCTTCAGAACAAAAGCAAAAAAAGCAAGATTTAGGCAGACAAGTAACTACCTGCTCAAAATCCTTTTTCATGTCTTCTGCCTACAGAGATGCCACAGCTTAATTTATGTACCTGTCCATGATACTTGTCCAACAGTGTGTGCATCCTATAGTAAAAATGATCTTTTTATCCCAACATTGCTGCAATTCTCATAACGTCATCCACAGAGGATTGATTCAAACAGGCCTAAGATGTTGCAATTGCCTTAACTTCATGGGCTTTGATTCTCTCTAAACGTCTCTCAGCAAGAAGCTGACAAGCTCTCTTGATGCTAAGGACCTGGAAATAGCGGCAGCCAAAATATGAACAACCATTTAGTGTAAGGAAAAAATATTCATTCCTTCTTCCTTTAGAAGACACCAAAACTAAACCCTGAAGGCCCTAACTCAGTAAGGAAGCCTTTTTTGATCATACCCATCACAGATATGACTCAGACTGGGGATCACAATAGGAAGTGGAGCTAAAGAAGGTAGTTCAGTCTTAGCCAGAAACCACAGCTGGCAAAGAGAAATTGAATCATAACTAACATTTTTAATTGCAAACAATACTTTTCCATTTACAAGACATAAGCTTGCTCTTTCTCCTTACTAGCACTAAGGAGCGCAAGAAAGCAGTGTTAAGGGTAATTTGAACCAAGTTTAACTGCAATAGTAGGTTGCTGAACCATAACCACTGCATCCATAGGGGATCTACCAAAATGAGGTCATCAGTGGAGATCCTTTCTTTTGAAACATTTGCAGAATTATTTTGATAATGAGAATTTATTCATATACAGACAATACCACCTTAGACTGAAGGGGCCAACTGCCCAGGCCCTCTTATGTAAAACTGGTGAGATATAAAAAAAAAAAGGATCTATAGGGCCAGAACTGAACATGTCAGAGTCATCTAAAGTAGAGGAGCTGTCAATGGTATTTTGTATAATTTCTAAAAACTTTTTTTTATAATGGGCAAAAAGTGAACACAAAAAGTATCATAGTGTAATAGGTATATTGCATGAACTCCATTACACAAACTAAACTTTTTCAAAAAAGGTTAACATATTATCTTCATGGACTTTTGACCATCTCAAAAACCATTATTTGTTTTACCTGTTTCTCTTGCTTTGGCTACAGTTTCTGTAAACTGTTCATTCATTCGTCTACGTCCAGGGGTGAGGCCAAGGTCAAACTTGACTTGCTGGGAACGTGTAATCAGGACCTCCTGTGTCATCTCAGCAAACTTCATAACATGCTGTGAATAAACATAACTTCAGTAAAGTGTCTAACAAAATTCACAAAGATTTAAGTATCGCTACTAATTATTCTACCATGAGTTCATTAATATTGAGTGCTTTTAAGTTTAATGACTTCTTTAAGAAGTATGGATTTGGGCTGAAAGATTTACATGTATTTAATAAATCCAACAAGATGCCATAGTCAATGATTCATCAATCGGCTGACATCTTCCCAACAGCAACGATTGGGCAAGAAACTTGGGAAAGTAGAATCGTTTCACTCAAAATTTCTTCAAATCCTGTTGACTGGTTATTAATAAAATATTATCTTATGGTTTTTCTATTATTAGTGTCTTCTGTCAAATTTAATAGCAGGACATTATAGCCTGTATAACAATAAAAGGTCTTCAAACAAGGATGCTGGAATTTTAAAGATTGCAATAACAGATATGTGAAAGAAAATCCTAAACAAAAAGCACATAACACCTCCGGAAATCTGAATTCTGTGTAATTTTTTTAATGAACTGTTTTTGTTCTAGCATACAAGTAATCCTTTGCAATTTTACTGTCGGGAAAGAGTTTGTGAAATAAATCACCAGCAACTCTAGCATCTTAAAGAAGAAGGTTAATTTCTAAAAGAAATTTAGTACAACAAACTTCTGATTGAATTACATCAAGGTTTTCTCTGGTATTTATAAATGTTCTAAGTTAAGGATGTGTTTTTCATCACTAAGCAGCAAGCTGATTTTTATTAGCTTACATATTGTTTTATGCCATGGGCACCACTATGCCCAAGAGCGAAATCAGTTACACAATTTGCAAAACACAAAGTTTTCTCTTTTACAAGATGGTTTCACAAATCTAAACATCATGGCATAATTGTCCTTCCAGTTAAAATTTCATTTCTTTGCTGGAGAAAATTCTGAATCTTCTGCTTTCCTTTTTGACAGGACTAGAAGTTGAATATTACGAAGATGAGATACAGTGATAGCAGCGATCACAGGGGCTTGTTATCAATAAAATTAAGAGTATTCATCAATGAATAGAGGATGTGGGAGGGTTTCCAACATGTGACACTATACCTCCCAACCCTTTATTCAATGGACACTCTTAATTTTGTTGGTAATGATCCCCTGTGGCGGCAACTGTTTCGCTCAGTCCAATATGGTTGTATATGATTCTGATTTTTGATGTAGCTTTAACAATTTTTTCAGTCATATTGCTGTATGTGGCAGTTTAAAGTGATGTCGCGCACTGGGGCATCATGTCGCAGACATGTAGCATCATGTTCCACCCAGCCACATTATCCTGACACCATGCTGACCAGACCTAATACTAACCTCTTAATGCTGAGCGCCTAGTGAGGCAGCTGTTACTACCATTTTTATATCTTTGGTATGACTCGGCCTGGGTTTGAACCTGTGACCTCCCACTCTAACCAAAAGGCCACCGGAGTGGTAATATGGTGGGTAAAGACTGGCATGGTAGCCTCAATTTAGTATAAATGAATCATATTTTAGAACTCTATATCCCTATATACATGCGATACATTTACTTTGGAAAACAAGTCAAACTGGATGGATAGATAGGAAAAATCAAAACAAACTGGTGTAAAATACAATTATATTATTGTGAGGATAAGGTCACAAATGAAATTGACAACTTAATTTGTCCATCTTCATAAAATACAGAAAAATTCATAATGCTTGACATTCCATTTATATGATAAATCCATGAATTATATCTTCATCACATGTTGGTATAAAAATAGTATCCAAGAATGATCCAATTCACTATATGAATATCCTGTAATGTTTACCACAAGTCTTACAAATAAGCAAATCAAATAAAGTCCACAGTTTTGTGATTCACAGTATCCAATTAATTTTACTGTCAAATATCATCTGGCACAAATTAAATAATTTATCCCCATTGTCTAGTGACCAAATAAAGTTCTGAAACCCATTATTGTAGTCTCATCATAAATATCATCTGACAATGATTATTCATCTTAACTGTCATATGTAGGCGCTACTATATAGACTGAACTTGGGCTCTATAAGTGACACTTTGATCGTGCAGTGTGTTAAATCTATTAAAGGATCCAACAAAATATGTGTCAATTGTGTGACAAGATCTCAGAGAGTTCAAATAACCATCATATTACGTGATACTGTACCAGTATCAAATTCACAACTTGATCAAAGGGTTGTCACATGAGAAAACAAAAGAGAGTGGTGCTTTGACAAGCTAAAGGATTAAGGTCAAAAGCACACAAGGAGTTGTGGGACTTGACTTAGCACTAAACAAAGTATCAAATTCATAGCTCGATTAAAAGGATTGTCAATGTTAAAACAAATAAGTGTTGCTTTTACAAGCCAAGGACTTATATGCCACATACACTGGCAGATAACTTTGGAAATATCACCTCTGAATATTAGATCTGGCTTACTGAAAATGAAAATACAAATCAAAACTTTTATTCCATAAAACATCAACAGTGTCTATGCAGCAAAACAAAATGTAATACAAATACAGTTGTTTGGACTTGCACAGATATTTACAAGTAAACAACATTAATGAACACTTCACTTTGTGAAGGGTAATAGTTAACTATTATTTTCAAATTATTAAAATCCAAATAGATACAAGTATTGTGCAGTGAATACCATCATAAAATGGGTAAACAGTGGATGCCATAGATGCATGTGTGAAGAAAAAAGTGGCATGAAAATGTACAATTATTTAAATGAACAGTACAGCAAACATCTCGAGTACCAATGTTAGCCCTGGATTTAAGTTTTTCATATGACATGCTTATAAGATGACCTCTGCACAGCATGAATCAAATTTTCCATAAAAAAATACACCAACTCATAAGTGAGTATATTTGATAACTATAGATATAATATACGGTTCAGTTTCACATCAGAGATGGGGGGTTGGGGTTGAGAGGAAATGAAATTTTATAATTAAATTTTCTGAAGCAGATCAATGAAGTCCTAAATTCTTAATTATTTTCATATGGGACTGATAACCATTTAAAGTGCTATTGGAATGTATTACACTTACGGAGAAATCTACAACAAATCTTTATAAGCATTTAAACTGGGATAGGAATGTATTACACATATGGGGGAACCTAGGTAAATTCTGTATGACAAGACTACTTACAACTGTTTCATCATACTCCTCGGCCCTAGGATTGACACATACTATCATCCTCACTCTGCCATCTCCTTCAAAGTAATTCTTGAATAAATGTGTCAGCTTGGAATCTCTGTAGGGCACCAGCTGGTAATAACAAGGAAAATTCAAGATAAAGTTAACCAAATAAACAAGAAATATGAGAAGAATCCACTGACATTCCTCCAAATCTGGTATAACTGACAAATTTAACAACCTACATGAACAATAACTCAAGCTTTTATGATGACTTGAATCTCAGTGATATTACATGACATACAAAATCGAACGTAGTTCTTTGAGTTCTCAACCAAAACTGAAATACATGAAGTGTTAGTGCGTGTAATTTGGATTTTTAATGTAGCTTGAACAATTTTCCAGTCATATCACTACAATGTCTGCAGTGTAGCAGTTTATATAGTGATGTCCAGCAATAGGGCAACATGCCGCAGACATATAGCGTCATGTCCCACCCAGTCACATTATCCTGAAACCAGGCTGACCAGTCCTAACACTAACTTCTTAATGCTGACCACCAAGCAAGGCAGTTGCTAGTACCATTTATGTCTACGGTGTGACTCGGCTGGGGTTCAAACCTGCAAACTTCTGTAACCAAGGCAGATGCTACATCCGCTTAGGCCACCGGAGTGGTTGAAATACATGAAATAGGGGCAAAGTTCTTAATCAAAAAGTAGTCCATAACTGTGTCAAATCTTAAGGGAAAAATAATGAGAACTGACCTAGGTCTTCTTGACATTAAGGCTCAAAACAAATTACTTTCAATCCATCACATCACTAAAATGTTATCTAGTGGAAATAAAGTTAAAACACATAGATTATAAATACAGCCATGAGTTGCAGTAAATCTCTCCTCTCCCACAAAAATACTATGTAATATAAAGGTGAAGAGTTGAACTGTGCATTTGTCAAACACCATTCTCTCATAAAGTTAAATTAATATTAGCCTGCTTCCTGTACAAAACTGTCTTTTTGAAAATCATCACTTTTGTGACATCCTTCTTACCCTCCAACAAATCAATTTTTCAGGAAATGAAGAGAAGATGCTAACATAATCTCAAATCATTGATTATTCTATGTTTAAAGAGCCCCATGGTTAATGTGCCAGACTCACAACCAAACGGGTGCGGGTTTGAATCCTACCCTATGACCTGCCCAAGTCAGCTACTATTGTGTGTCCATAGGCAAAGCACTCTGCTGATTACCTTGGCAATGAATAACCTACTTGTGTTACTGTGCCACAAAGTACCAGACCAATCCAAATCCATATTCTATATATTCAAATTGCTTTTAATTAAGGTAGATATTAGATAACCCAAGTTCTTGTTTACAATTAAAAAACCACAAATTAAAGCTGCTCACTTTATGTCAGGACAGATTATCCAAGAAATAAACCTAAATTTAAAAAAAAGATAAAAATGTTACAGAATGAACAAATAGATATAACCTGAAATTTACTCCAAGAGGATCTCTAAGATGTCCACCAAGGCCTGGCTAGCTCTCTCAAATTGTTGGCAATATTGACACAGTTTGCAGTGTGGTACAGTGATTCATTTTTGGACTATCATCTACATGTGAAGCTTTTTTCCTTGAATATATAGTCTCAATTTGTTTGTGGATTAAGTGTCTCTTGCAAAATTTTCAATTTAATACATTCTGAATGTGAGTTTTCTTCTCTTGAATATACCACCTGTGTCAATTTACACTTTTTTAGAACACCCCTAAACTAATTGTGCTAATTATATTATCACTGATTTACTTGTTCCATAATGTCACTGAGACTTTTAATGACTGGAATAAGACTTGATGAACTCACTCAACTTGTCAAACAAGTGTAACAAAATGAGCAATTGTTTAGTCAACTGTGAACACCAGTTTACAGAGTGTTAAGAAGGAGAGCAATAAATAAGCCACTAATGAGGTCAGCTACAAGCTCTCAGTCTGTCATAATAAAGATGTGATAAGTGTTGCCCTAATCCAGAGGGACCCACTTGAAATAGAAATTGGTATTAATTTATCAGTGACCAGACGGGAATTAGGTGGTTTTATCCATATTGTTTGAGATGCATAAAGTTGAACTCAAGAAAGAAATGGGCAGACAAAATAAAACCAAAACAAAAGAGCTGGAGAATAAAATTTTGTCAATAAACTTAGAAAACAACCAATAACAAAAGAAGAATTAGAGGACTCAAGGAAAGTAAGTGAAAATGTAAAAGAACTATAAAATACTTATGACTGATCCAAGGAAGCTCAAAATACAATGAAAATACACTAAAAAAGCATAAAAATTTTGAACATTCCTGATCAATGACAAAACGTCAGAGCAAAGTTTGCAAAGACTGTGAAGAATATTAATCATAACAACACAGATGGGAGGGATGTTATTGCTATACACTGGATCCCCAGGTAGACTGGTGCCCCAAAACGATTAATATTGAAATTTTGGGATACAAAGGTCAAAGTGAACATTGCCAAGAAGAAAATGGATTTTAAGAACAAACTCAAATTCTTAATGTAAGAATTGTGGAAGATATCACTCTGCAATATATGGGACTCATACATAAATTAACTATCCATCCAAAAAATGAATCTGCCTGGTATTTTAACTGCAGCATGTTCATGTGAAAACCAAAGCTGGTAAAAAGTATAAATTTGACCTTTTTGATGATATCTGTGAAACAATTACACTCAACCCCAGAAGTGAAATAATTTTCCCTACTGATTCTGGATGCAATTGAATTTATAAAACTTGAAATATCTGTTATGTATATTCCAAGTTAGAAAATTTGTGCTTTGCTAGAAGAACAATGCTGGCAATAATGCAGGTAACTAAAAAGAATCTTTATAGAATCTTTCAGATAATTTTGGCATCTGTATAAATATGTTTCATTTCTGAAATGACTGATCATAAAACTTTCGTACTGACCAGATAATATTTCTCAGTTTTTTGGTGGTGACTTACTATCATGCCTGATTTTTCAGCACATAGTTGCCAATGTCATTTAGTATCAATGTTTACATAATTTGTCTTTGCCATCTTCAAATACATATGTGCTGTTGTTTATATGTACCAGTGTTACCATCAGCTGGGGTTTGAACCCGCAACATCCTGCATCCAAGGTGGATGCTTTAACCATTAGGCCAATGGAGCAGACTTGTTTTAAAATTATATACATTCATCTATTATTCTTGGCTATATAAAATTTTATTTGACAATCACACTAAAATGATCTGTACCTTCATTACCTAGAGGTTCTGGGTACTGGAAATTCAATTTTAAGTAATTAAATCGAAATGAATATATTCATTTGGTAAAAAAACAATGTATAAAAAAACAACCTTCTTTTAGTGGATGAAGATGGTTTACGGAAAAAATTTGCTTTTGAACAAATATTTGGAAAATTTGGAGGTACATATTTATTTAAATTAGGAAAAAGTGAACTGAAAGAAATTTTTCAATCCATTAAAAATATTTTGTTGGTATAATGTTATTTATGCTTTACCACTATGGAAAATGAACAATCTACGTTCAAGAAAATGTCTCAATTTAGTTAATATAGATAACTTCACATCTTACACATGATGGGGAATAAACAGTTTTGTACGTATTCAACAGCTTTACAATGCACAAGGATCTCTAAGCTTTCATGAAATTAATTTTTAGAAAAAATAATTATTTCATACAGTACTTTACTTTTATTTCAAAGATATCAGTGAAGTGGGAAAGGAAAATTAGAAGCTGTTTGAAAGTGGAAATAGTTTTCATCTTGTTTTCAACAAAACTTCACTTCTCTAGAGAAAGAGAAAAATAATAAATTTATTTATAAAGACCTGACAAGAACCATAATAGAAAAGCCAAAACTTGATACAGGCAGCTAAAGTGTGCAATAAATAAAGATGACTACCAATTCTTTTGTTCTGGCTGAACTTTGCACCATAGGTACAAAACTGATGAGCTGAACTTTGTACCATAGGTATATAGAAATATTGCCACAAACCAGTTTTTGAAAAGGATTCATTCAAGTGATAACTGCATCTTTGTAAGAAGAGTCTAAAACTATAGAATTAAAATAATTTTGTCATGTAAAATAAGTTTGGGACACCTTAGACTTTTAGTGCTACTTATTGAATGGCATATTGTATTTTATTGATTGTAATGTATCTTTTCAAAATTGACTTTGTAGTTGTTAAGTGATTACCATTATTAATTATTCCGTGGAAATGTTATGCTTGAAAAATCAATAAATATATTTAATTTTCTTTTGTTTTCTTCTCATAGTTCATCAGACAACGACAAGCTGTAAGCATCAATACAATGTTGTCCACATATTAACAATAACTTTTCCCTTTTCTCTAGTTTACTATTGTCAATATTGCATTAAAATTGTCAAAAGTTAAGTTGCCAGTAATTATGTTTTCTGTCTTGAAAACTGCAATACCCAGCTCATCAAAAGCATTGCAACAAAAAAGTGCATGCTCCATCACTCACATTTAGTGACCTTGTTTATATCATCACGTCACCCCATGTACTCTTAAGGCTTTTAACTCGCACTGAAATAAGTAGATCACTGGGTTTTGAATCATAGGTACCATTGCACTAAACTCTAATAATGTCTCTAAAATACCAATAGAACAGGGGTGCACAACCTTTTTCAGTCAAGGGCCAGATTGCATTTTCTAAGACCACTCAAAGGCCGCAAACACTAATTTCTTTAATATAATTACTGTTCACGGGCCAGATTTCTGTGTTGTTTTAATTTGCCCTGAGGACCGGACAGAACATGCCATGGGTTGTGCACCCCTGCAATAAAATGTTCCCAGAAACAATGCTTTCAAAATAAATGCAATAATAATGCATTTGTAGTTTGATTGGATGTAAATAAATGGTGACTCAGCTACAGTAATATTGCTAATACTTTCAAGTAAAGGGTAAGTACATGTCAAACTACAACAGTGCATACAAATTCAGTATATGAATTTTCAACCATCAGCATAAATGTTGGATATTTCTAACTGACAAATCAACTGTTCATACCTTAAATGATAGACAATAACAGTGCCAATTTTATGGACCAATTAATTTTGTACTGCACATATGCACTGTATATTATTATTATTTAAAATCCAATTCAGATTTAAAAACAGTTAGCTGGTGTGATAACAAAGGTGTAACTGTAATGCCTCCACTCAAAATTACCTCTTTACACAGGCCAGTTTCAGGGCTTAAACAATTAAGTGATGTGGATTGCTGTCTGAAAACAAGATACAGTTCCACAAGTTACAATCAAAGAAACCACCAAAACACAAAACTAAAACAAATAAATGATGATCTAGTTCATCTATATTTAGAATTGTAACCTATAATATGGGCATTCTTTAATGAATATATGACAGTTATGTGAACAGATGATGGTTTTTATGTGCAGAATATATTCATATATAGCTGGTTACGTATATTGTGTGCTTAATTTTTGTGACTGAGGGTTGTGGAGTTAATACCTACCTGATTTTTGTCATGTTTCAAAGAAGTAAACAAGATGTTTACTTAAATTTGAGTTCTAGTCATAAACTTATTTATGTTCTGGAAGTGAACTTGTTTACAATTCGGTGCAATTTTCCATTGGAAATTTGGGTTTTCCACAAAATATATATAGAGCATGGTAAACAATTCATTCCTGTTTAATATCAGTCTTTGGGAATCTATCATCAGAGTTTGTAGTTGTGTTCAGATGTAAAACTAGAATTTAAATTATTGGAATGATAAAGTGCTCACTGACTTTTTAGACTAAAAACACTACTTTGGATTATTGAGAATTCATTCAAAGACGTTCTGGATTGTATCAATGTAGCAAATCAGGACATTCAACATTTAGAACATTCTATACTTTTCGAGTTGTGATTCACATCTCCTATATTTTCCCTTTGTAACTTCATGAAATACGTTTTTGAATTTTACTCAAATTGTGTTTCACTTCCTTTCTGTTACTTAGTTTAAGACCATAGAGTCATATTAATTCACTGAACAGGTTTGTCTTTTCATATGGTTTACATCAATTTGTTATCAGTACAAAAGACACCTTGTCAGCAAGAGAAACAATGTAAATAAAATGACAATGAATGTATGGCTAATATGTGATTTGGAAGAAGAGTGCTAAAAACAAATAAAGCAAAATCTGCATGTAATATTCTTAGGAATCAGGGATCTCCCTGGGCTTCGCCAATGTCGCAAAATGCGATTTTTTTCCCCTTATTGGCGGCAAAATATATCTGGTGATTTTTTGGGCGACAAACTTTTTGACTGTTTAATTTGTACATACAATCATGGATTTGGAGTGGAGACATTCAAGGGACCACTAAAGGAAGCCACAAACTTGGATACACAATGCACTGGAATCCATCTGTTACATAAATCCTTTGTTCGTATTGGCAAACCCATCTTTACAGTGCATTGTTACATCATAATCCGTTTATGTTGATATCTGGCCTGAGTACTGTATACTGTGATACACTCAATCATGATACCGGACTATACCTACAATCGACCGACCTCTGAAGACGCAAACAGAAACAGCTACAATTAATTGAACGACGGCTAATCCTTCTGTTGTTTCTTTAAATGTACCAATAAAAGTTTTGTTGAAACTTCAGAGAAAACTGATTACCTTTGAAGTACCGATTGCTGTGTATAAATACAATGCAAATGGAAAAAATCTCAATCAGAATTATATACTGTCAACAGTACTGCCTATTGCATTAATAGACTTGGAAAAATATTCACTACTAGTTCTGGGGACATTTTTTGAAAATTGGTGACAAAATATTTAGGTTGGCAATTTTATTTGTGACAACATTTTAAAAGCCAGGACCATCCCTGGGGATACACGAGGATATCAGTTATTCATAGCACTATAAGTACTGTGTAAATACTGTAGGTCTGTCTTGGATCTACTGTTATAAACTAAGCATCACCTTAATTATGAAGTCATTATTTACCCTTATCTTATTTCATGTTGGAGAAAGCAGACAATATATATATATATATATATATATATATATATATATATATATATACACACACACGAAATAATAACTATTGTATTTAGTTTAAAACAGTTTACTGATTGGGTAAATAAACAAGAACAGACTTCTGGTGATCTTTTTGCATACATGCCAACCTCTGGCAAGGAAAAAGTGTAATCCAAGTGGACAAAAAGAGTAATCCAGATCTGCCAACCCTTCAGATTTGCAATTAGTGAAAAGAGGGATAAAAATTAGTGAATTTTGAACACAATTAGTGAAAAATTATACCATGACACTAGCTCCTTCCACTTTGTTGGTCAGTACTGTATTATATGAAAATCCTAAAATAAAACTAAAACATATTATTTACAGAGATTACAAGTACAAATTTATTTGCTGCCAAATTTACTGACATACACAAACTTCAATCTATTTGTCATGATATGATGCTGTGGCAGCTTGAACTTCTTCAATTGTGTTATGGTAAATTTGTTTTTAAAACAGTTCCGAAAGTGAGGCTTCTTGCCTGCTGTTTAATCTTGGTGACTAAAATTGTTGCAAATTTTCAGCACCTAAGGAGGCACTAAAGTTAGCCTTATTTTTCCTTACAATAGGAAATACTCTTTCACTGTCACTGTTGCTTATCTCCAACTGAGAAAGGCAAGTTATATTCAACAAGAAAACTCGCAAACAATGCTTCAGCATTTGTAACTTGCAGGACTCGAGGGGGTGGCTTAAGTACTTAGAGCTGAAATCTGCTGGTTGCTCTCATTTTTCCAATATCTGTGCATTTTACAAGCTGTGTGCTTTTTCACATCGTTTTGCTACATGCCCACTGGAGTTCGTATCATTGCTTACAATTTATCTGTCATACATGTGCTATATAATATTATTAGATAGTACATGTATGACAGGTAAACTGTAAGCCTCTGTGCACATTCCCAATTCTAAAATTCATGGCATATTAATGTACGAAAAGCATTTATTTACATCGATGTTTGATGGCTGAATGCAAGGTCAATTCTTGGTGCAGTCCAATCTATATTTCACTTTTTGTTGAACACATATCTTTTTCCATGGAGGTGAAAACATTTTAACTGTCATGTAGCTTAATTGCGAAATGGTATTAATCCATTAAGATCAAACGTCCAATGATTAAAGATTAGTGGTGGTCGGTGTATGTGCGGAAAAATATGAACTCAGCAAATTATGATACATGCTAATCTGTCAATATCTGACAAATTCCTACACTCAAAAAGGCAGTCTTCATTTGGTGTTTGTTTATAACAAATTACATTTGCTATGAGTATGTACATGTGCCACAAAAAAAAAAATTAGTTGGACCCCATCTTTCTTCACAAGTATTTGTAAAATTTCCGTTCTAAATATAGATTATATACTTTATAATACTTACTACAGGGCAAACTGTAACAATTTGATATAGTTATACTATTGACATCAGACTAGCAATACAGGACCATTATGGGTATCAGTGACCACTGCTGCTATTATGACTAACACTTAACAGGATAAAATTAATTTTATTCACTATTTAAGCCATTTGAGAATTTGGGAATTCATGACTTCTCTGCATGTGACGTGAATCCGTGAGTCGCTATTTAGAGTCGTGAAATTCACGCCAAAATCGTGAGGGTTGGAAGGTCTGGTAATCCCAGCAGAAAAAGAGAATTCCACATATCACATGATAAAAGTTCAATGAGCATATGTACAAAATGGTTTATTTATCCCTCTGGTCTTTAAACATCATTTATTGCTTCAAGTTTTCATATGTAACACTGTTAGCTTTAAAAAGCAACAGACTCTCATGTTGCATTTCAAAACGCTTTGTACCAGCTGAGATTATGAATGTTTTGCACACGAGTTGAGCACTAAGTGCTGGGTTACTGAGCCTGGATCTAAATTCAGTTTTATTTTTTTTAACAATACTGAACAATCTCTCACAGTCAGCACTAGAATGGTAAAGAACCAATATTCCTTTCATAACCTAACAAAAAAGAAGAAATTTATATCTTCCAGTTATTTGGGTCTTTTAGCTGGGAAATAAGGTGCCATTGAACATCAACTCTGTCCGCATGATGTACATTGTCAGGTAAAATGCCCACTTGATACTTCGAAATTCTCCAGTGGAATCTACTGTTAATTTTGGTAATGAAAGAACAACACTCTGACTTTACCATTTTTAATGGCAAAGTCTCTTACACAGAGTGGGTAAAACTTTCTGTCATCATAATCATTCCTGTCTGTGACAATATTAAATGGCCCAATTTTCATGGCTTCTGTCATCATAATCACTATTCCTGTCTGTGACAATACTAAACGGCCCAATTTTCATGGCTTCTGCAATTTTAAGTAAAGTATCCTCAGCTAGACACCAACAACATTAGATGATTTTGCTCTTACACATGCATATTTTCTGCAATATTGGAATCAGGAAACATCCGTTTGAACAAAGGAGCAACGCAGTCTCCTGCCGCTAGGGGTAGTCAGCGTTCTATTAAGAACTCAATAAATAACACCTATGCATTTATAACATTCATGTCCACAACTGAGTTTGCTGTACAAACAAAGTTACCTTAGTATTGGAGTTAGTAAGATGAGCTAATTCAAGGTTTCTTTGTTTTCAAGTGTTGTTCCACATAAAATTTACCACCATGACGAATATTAAAGTCCTTTCCACAGAGCCTGCAATAAGTGTGAAGCAGCCCTAGAATGGAACGCTGTATCATGTAATTCATGTATTCATCTTTGAATCGGTTTTTCGTCTTTTTCTAATCCATCTGTGAAATTATTTGAAAAACGTATTTGCTCTAACACACACATTGACTAGAATAAATCTGACTTTACTTTCAGCATCAAATGCCACCAGACTAGTTCCGTACCAAATATGAATTAGAACAAGAACAGACATGCCTACCACAGAAAATGTTTTTGAGGGACGCCACCACCACAAATGAGGACAGAGCATGAAAATGAGTAACTTAAGTACATTAGCGTGAATAAACATAATAAATTCTCTCAAAACATCATTAAATACCAGTAATGCATATTTACAATAAATATTTATGTATAAAACCCTGAACCCACCTATTTACAATATATACAAATATACAAAATTCAAGTCCAGGTCAACTCAATTTATCCTAAGGGACCTGTAGTAAGCACTTTTCAGGTCCTGCAGCTCATTTTCAGTGTAGATCCTGTCTGTAGCTGACCCTGGTCTACATTTTGAAATTAAAAGTGCCTCTACAGTCTCTGCACTCAATTTACTCCTGAACTCTGATTTTATCTCACTAGGGAGAAAACTCGCTCACAGTGTGCAAAAGAAGGAGATATTGTTATTAATGAAAGCATTATTTTTAGCAATATTTTGAAGACCGCAGTTCCATCTTCCTTCAACTGGCTGATAGCAACCCAGGTTTCATCAATCCTATTTCTCAGATATGATTGAATATCTGAAGACTGATATTGTGCCATTTCCAATTTCACATCTGCTGCAGTCACTTCCTCAGGTAATAATACTTAAAATCTTGCAAAGAAATAATCCAAAGATGCCATTTTAGCTTCAAGTTGCAATGCTGGATCCAAAATTTCAGCATTCTTTAATAAATCATCTTTAAGGGGGAACTTGTCCCTAATGTATTTTGCTGATACTTCAAAAAACTTTCTTGCCCCATCATAAAAATCTTGCAGCCTCTGTTCTTTCAGGAGGACCTCACCTTTTCTAGCAATAAAGTCTGTTGTAGGCTGTCCAATCAAAATATCTTTATCTTCTTTCTGATGGTGCTTAACTTCAAACTGAACATTTGTTACAGACTGATAAAGCATACCTGAAGGCTTCCCAAACTTCAAATGAATGGTTTTAAAAAGTTTTTCAAGATAATCTTTTTAGCACATACATTAATGGTACGTCACACTGTAGCTCTGTATTCACATCATCAAACGGTTTTTGAGCATCTTCCAAGAAAAGACATACAAGACGATTTGTTGGAGAAGAGAAGGTGTGTCTCAGCTTACTTACTCATTCTTTTAAAGATTTGGATGATGCAGACTTCTCTTGCACTTTGAAAAATTCATGAAGAGGGTCCCAGTTGTCCAGAAGTCTTTATAAGCACCTGTTGATGCTTAGCCATCTAGATGAAACATGTTTAAGAATTTTATTTGCTTTTGTATCATGTAGAATCTGCATATCTTTGAACACTGCTTGCCGCTTACTGCTTTTGTCCAAATAATAATATATCAATCAAAAGCTGGTCAACATTAAGTGGCAGACATGCAGCACCCTTTTCTGCTGCTATAAGTATCAGGTGACACACACAGCCTGAAAGGTATAAATTGGGTTGCTCTTTAATCACAAACCCATAGACTCCTCTGTCCTTCCCAACCATCACATGGGCATTGTCAGACCCAAGAGCCAAGCAATTCTTCCAAGGAATATCTTGTAATTCATTCTGTATCAGATTGAATATGTCTTCACAAACAGGGATTGAGAGAATGTCTGATGTTACTGATGATGATACTGGATCAACAGTTCTGATAACAAGAGGAAAGATCTTCAAGTTTCTTTGATCACTGCTTCCATCTTTAGAAACAGTGAATGGGCAATTTCCGATTTCTGTCAGCTAATTTTAATGTAGTATTGGCTGCTATTTCTTTAACAATCGCAGTTTCTTTTGATCTACCACACTGAAATTGTTTAGCAATGTCAGAATCACTAAACATAATTTTAAGTCTTTGAAAATGTATCAAGTGCACTCATAGGCAGACCGAGTTCAGTAATAATATCTACTAACACAACTTCAGCTCTAATTACATCAGACTTAGGCATAGAAGATGAAGTTGCACTAGATCCAGGCCATAATGAAAAAAATCCAAGAATTTTCTTAGAGTGTTCAACTTCCTTTTCAAGGTCGGAATGCCTTTTTCCTGAAACGTGTCTGTGTATATCGAACATTCCTCCAGACTTTATTGAAAATTCACAATTACAGATGTTGCAGAAAGCATTTGTGTTTATTCCTGGCTTTAAGAATTCATACTCTTCAGTGTATTCTTTACGCAAACATTGTGAGCTTTTTTTTAAATGTAAGTTTTGAATCACTTTCCGCGATATCCAGTTGCTTTCTAGAAGCCATGAAGCTATTATTTCCTGTCCTAAGGTAACACAGTTTATGAGTTTGCAAAAAAGTGGACCAAATTCACAGCTTCTGGAATATGAATTTTTTCTTATCAATCCATTATACACTTTCATGACCATAATGACGTTTTTATTTGGTGTGCAGAATCGAAAACAACACATTATAAACGGAATGTAAAGGAAGCTGTAAATGTAGATTTATGTTTTAGAACCGCCTCAGAACACACGTGTTTGCAATGGCTATTTTAAACCATCGCTCATGCGCAGATTTGATACTTTCCTGTTCTGGTCAGCGATAGCATATTTTATGACATGCAGATTTTTTATCGACTTTTGTGGATTTTCAACACTATATGGGTATTTGCGGGATGCAAAGGCAAATTTGGGCATTTTGCTGGACTAATATGCAAAATGCAGGATGGTAGGCATGTCTGAAAGAACCTGCGAGCAGAGATTAAAAATTAGAAAACCAGACTGTTCTCTCCTAACTAAGCCATACAACTGCTATAAATAGAATCAGAGGTCAAAAGTTTGAAAGTAGAAACCAGCATGTTTATTGGCAATAGGATAGCTGCTATAAATAGAACATAATAATGTTAGGAAAGTGCCTGCAAGACTATACTCTTATGTTGCAGTTACATAGAAGCCATCTTTTCTAGAATATGGTCTGTGGGCTTAATGGGATGTTAGTAGAAATGAGAAAACAAATTACTGATTTGTTTTGGGAGGGGAAATACAGAAAATGTGCAATCCATATACATTTATGTGTAAGTGTAATTTAGGGGGGGAAAAAAGCCTAATGATTATGCCAAAAGTGTAATGGTTGGCATGTATGTTTTTGTGTAAGTAAGTGTTGGGACAACGATAAGATTATATATTTTTCACATGCATACAGGTCGTAGGACATGAAAAATATACTATTATTTCCTGTCCTAAGGTAACACAGTTTATGAGTTTGCAAAAAAGTGGACCAAATTCACAGCTTCTGGAATATGAATTTTTTCTTATCAATCCATTATACACTTTCATGACCATAATGACATTTTTATTTGGTGTGCAAAGAAAATATTACATTTAAAAAACCAACAAGATACCTGCAATTTAATAACTCTTTGGGTTTTGTGTGTGTGTCTTTGTGTGCAATAGCTGTAAATCTGTGTGTGTGTGTGTGTTTAATATGGAAGCATATACATGAAAAGGTCAGAATGCAAAACAATTTAAGATAATGTCCCATGCATATTATCAGATAGTACTGTAGGGGAACATTTAAAAACATTGTGTCCAATGGAAAAAAAAAAAGAAAAAGAAAATATACTCCTAATATTATTACCTTGTTTGTGCCATTTTTCTGATTCTCTCGCAAGACCTCCAGACATGTTCTCAACACCATCAAAGTTTGGTTGATATTTCCTGCAGAAAATATTATATATTATCTTAAATTCCTTTGCAAAATTTGAAAGCTGTTGTTATTGTAGTAGGGTTTAACGCCATTTTTCAGTACAAGATAGGCTATACATGATGGCTAGTATCAATGGTGGAGGAAGAACGCGGGAAAACCCTGGAAAGAACCACTGACCCAAGCTTTCTTACATACCCACATTGGCTGAACCTGAGACTCGAACCCAAGCAGACACAGGTGAGATGGCAATGATCCATAACAGAGAGTGCTTTAGACTACTTGGATACTTGGGGCCCCTCAAAATTTGAAAGCAAAAGATAAATAAAACAAAATAAAAAACCCACAATACTTTGAGGAAAATTAGGATAAAATGTATAAATTTTGTAAAATTTTGTAAAATTTTATTTTTTCATTTAAGACCTTAATATTTTGCTGTTCTTTAAGCATTTCCATCTTTTTATATAGTCATTCAAGTACTGAAGTTCAAGTTTCAAATTTAGGTGCCAAAATCAAATATTTTAAGTTCTGTGTTCATGATATAAAACTAGTGTGAATGTCAGATCTTTATATATTGTCCTTCTGCTCAAGTAGTTTGTACAGTGATCCCTAACTGAAAGACACCTCTCTATAACAGGGTCATTTGTACAATGCTTAGTAAGGTCATGTGTTTCATAATATAATGTAACAATATTCCCATGTGTAACGTACCAAAGTGTAAGATGCCCTCAGTACAACAGAAATTTGTATAAGATATATATGGTCATGTATCTCATTAGATAATGTAACAGTGATGTACCCGTGAAAGATGCCCTCAGTGTAATGGGAATTTGTATAAGATCAATATGGTCATGTATCTCATTAGATAATGTAACAGTGATGTACCCAGTGAAAGATGCCCTCAGTATAATGGGAATTTGTATAAGATCAATATGGTCATGTATCTCATTAGATACTGTAACAGCGATGTACCCAGTGAAAGATGCCCTCAGTATAATGGGAATTTGTATAAGATCAATATGGTCATGTATCTCATTAGATAATGTAACAGTGATGTACCCAGTGAAAGATGCCCTCAGTATACTAGGGCAATTAATGCAAGATCAGTACGGTCAGGTATCTTATTAGGCAAAAATAAAATGTGTTCCTATTGCACTGATTTTAAAATTAGGATAGGTAGGTAGGTTTTTTTTTTAAACATTATATATATTATAATGATTAGTATACATAATGTACTGGGCTAAACCAACTCAATTTAATGCAGAATCAATTTCAGGATTATTTTTTTTTTAAATCTGGGGGAAGAAAGTGCTAGGGTTGGCAATGAAAAGCAGATGGTCGGCTGACTGGAAACACAGGTTTTTCTTTTTCTGCCTTATATAATATAACAGTAATGTACCTCAGTATAACAGGGTCCTTTGTACAAGGTGGTATGGTCATGGACTTCATTATATAATGTAACAGTAATGTAATAAGGTGACCTCAATATAACAGGGTCCTTTGTATAGACTGGTCTTAATAATATCTTCATTAATACTCATGTATTTCGAAAAGATGAGGATATTACCCAATGGCAGAACCCACCCACCCCTGATAACTCTAAAATATTATAAAGGGCTGTCCTATAGCTCTTAATAGTGGAAAGAAGAGAATCTGTAACTGCACTCTAAGGGAGACAGCTAAAGCCTCCTAAACTGGACAATGCAGTTGGCAAACTGCTCGAAAACTGGTCTTGACAGATTGATCACTTGAGATGAACCAAGCGAGATGGTGTAGAATCTATGGACTGTTTGGAAGAGAGACCGCCTATGCTGTGACAGCAGATCCCGTCTCTGCTAATCTCATGGACTAATTTACCAATGGGTTGAATAGGTCACTGAACCATTGCTGTTGAGGTCACATGGGGGCTACCAGGAAGTGCAGAGCAAGAAAGATCCTGTCTTAATGGAGCACCTGCTGATTATTTTGAAAGGTGGGGAACCATATGTATACACATAATCCCACCTATCCACTGCCTAGGCCCTCTGATTTGGTACTAGACAGACATAAAAGGAGAGTTTGTTGTTCAGTCTAATTCGGAGTCCACCAAGAGTTTCTCCCACAGCTGGAAAAGTGACTTGTGCAGAAACTAGTCTGTGAGGACCACAAGACCCCCTCTGGGTAGACTGTCTCCCAAGATATTGCTCTTGTCCAGGACAGGGATGGCACTGGCATTAATAAAATTCTCACCCAAAAAACTGCCAACCTCAATATTTTGTCACAATTTTCCAAAATGTTGCCATTTTCATAATACAGTACTACCGTTTATCTCGATATCCCTGTTACCAAGGTAATACTGCTGACTTAAGCAGATGGGGGGGGGTCAAAAAAAAAATTTCACATAGAAGTGAAGTTTAAAAGTAACCTGTCATCTGTGAGTAGGATTTACACTAAGAGTGTGTACTGACAACTTACAACTGTGCAGAAGAATCAATAATGCATATGAAAAATCCAGGAATTCTAATATGGATCACATGTTAGAAAATTTATATATCATCCCATTAGAAAACACAAATAACTCGTATGTAAATTAAAATGTTAGTACTCATTTGATATAAATCCCATTGTCAACAAAACATGTGTCACTAAATAATTCACAGATATATTCGTTGTTGCCAGTAACACTTGACCGCTCCAGTGGCCCGGTGGTTAGAGCGTCCACCTTGGATGAGGGAGGTCGCAGGTTCGAACCCCGGCCGAGTCATACCAAGACTAAAAAATGGTACTAACAGCTGCCTCGCTTGGCGCTCAGCATTAAGAGGTTAGTGTTAGGACTGGTCAGCCTGGTGTCAGGATAAAGTGACTGGGTGGGACATCATGCCACATGTCTGCGGTATGAAACCCCAGTGCTAGACATCACTATAAACTGTCACACTGCAGACATCATAGCGATATGACTGAAAAATTGTTAAAGCTATGTTAAAAATCTAATTCACACACACACACATGCCAGTAACACTTGACTTGGCCTAGAATTTGATCAGCTATCATGTTGCCGAGGCTTCCAAGGGGATCAGGCTATTAATAGGGAAATGAAAACGTGTGAACAAATTAAAAAAGTTTAACAAGCATCTTTTGACCATATATCTATGGTTTCAAAAGATTTGAAATTTAATCTGCTTTTTTGCCACCTTTGGTAGTGATTGTAAGCATAAACATTTTTCCTGCAAAGCAGAAACTTTCAAGGCACTATAAAAGTATTCCAATCACTTCGGAAAATGCAGCAATCAATCAGATTTCATTGCTTTTTTTTTAAGTTTGGTGCTTACTTCCTTAGATGAAAGGTGCTCTGTTTTTATTAAAGATTGTAGTCGGTTTGCTTTGATGAAGGGTGCAGGTGTTATAGAAGTCACCGCTAGATGCAAACTTTTGGTAACGAAACATGCCGGTTTCTTATTGCTGTGGTAACAACAAATAACTGAGGCACATTGATAGAGAATAATTGGGGGTGGGTGGGTTTTCATTTGCTTAGTATTTATACAGAACAATCAGTAGTTCAAAGGTAATCAGTTTTCTTTTCAGCTGAACTATATTTTTATGGTACATTACTCATATATATCTAAAGAAACAGTCATTTGGTTGATTGTAGCTGTTCCTGTTCCTCTCTTCGGAGGTTGATTGATTGTAGCTCATCCGGTAGCATTACTATCTCAGTGTATCACAGCATACATTACCCTGGCCAGGTGTCTGCATAAGCAGATTATGTGCCATTAAGATGCATTTGTCAGTATGAACAATGGATTTGTTTATGTAACAATGGATTCCAGTAAATTTTATATCTGTGTTTGTGGCTTCCTTTCAAGGTGCCTTTAAACTTCTCCACCCCGAAACCAAGATTTACTAATTTAAACAAATTTACAAGTTTAAACAGCCCAAAATTGTTGTAGCAAAAGAAAAATTTCCTAATGGTATATTTTGTTGCCAAAGTAAAGTAAAGAAAATCGCAATTTGTGACACTGACGAAGCCCAGCAGCATCAATGCCAAAATTTGGTGGGCTTGAATAGTGATCTCCACCAACGATTCTCCAGGAGAAAGGAGTAAAGGTTAGCCAATAAAGGTCTTGGCCAGAAGAGTGGTTATAAGGAGAGAATACAGATCTTGCATTCTCCCAAAGCAGGTGAGGTCAATCATCCCCATATATACCAAGTCCTGCAAAAGGGATAAGATCTGATTTCTCTAGGTTTGGGTTAAGACCATGACTTTTCACTGTGGACAAACAGAGTAGCTGATCTGTCATAAGAAAATCTTTATGGACACTGTGCATCAACCAACTGCTGAAACAGTGTATGGTGCGGATCCCTAGAGACTTCAAGTGGGCTGTGACTACACCCATCACCTTCACAAAAGCTTGGCAGGCAGGGCTAAAGATGAATGGAAGAGTTAAACTGAATTAGCTGCTGGTTAAGACAAAACCAGAGGTATTTACTGTATGGAAAGAATATGAGGATGTGAAAGTAAGCATCCTGTAGATTGATGGTGACCACCCAGTCACAGGGTCTTATGGCATTCCTGACCAAGATGGTGGTTTCCATCTTAAAGCATTCTATGTTTAAAAATCTTATTTCTAACCAAAAGGTTGATTATCAGCAAGAAATTGCTGCTCTTTTCTGTGACAAGAAAATGATCCAGTGACAGAAAGCCAGAGTCCAGTTGTTGTGCACCTTCTCTACTGCAGCTTTCTGCAGAAAGGTGTGTACCTCTTTCTTTAATTGAACCAGTTTTGTATAGTGAAAGACGGGGATCTGTGATGGGGTAGGGTGTTCCTGGAAACAAACACGGTAGCCATCCTTTTGACTCATAAACCCCTGCAAATTTTTGTCATTTTCACCTGAAATATGAGTAGGAAACACATTCTAAGGGGCTACTTCTCAATACATCCAAATAAATCTGCCTCCTAGAGATTTTTATTTAGCCTGATTCCCATTTGTGTTAGAAATGTTTTTCACTGGCTATTTTCGCTCGTGCATGTACAGAAAGATAACAGTTGGACCCATTTTCATTTTCTGGCCACTTTGTACTCCAAGTCCCCAATTTATCCTACTTTTCGCAAAGGTTCACCTGTCTGTGTGCAGTTCAGACCGGTCTGCCTTACATCAGAGGCCAAAAAGTCTAATATCAGGACACAAAATTATATTCCAGCAACAGGCGAATTTTCAGTGTAAAAAACATCAAGTCTCGAAAAATATATTTTTTCCCTCTGTATTTTTAAGTCCAGATTATTTGGTATCATTGTAGAGCTACATCTGTCTACCACCCACTTTGGCGTATCTTAAATGACCTTAACGCTACAGAGTTCAGAAGTAGGGTACTACCTCCTCATGCATAAAAGTGGCACCAGGTGTTATTGAGTTAAAGTGGAAAGAAACTGCACATCATCTATGATACCTGACCAAATCACTGAAGAAAATGCTAACTCAGCACCTACGGAGATGCAGTGCAGGAGAGGGGGCAAGTCCCTAAGTCCTATCTCCTCCCTCCTTGGGGAACTAACTTGCACACCATTGTGGGATGCTACTTTATCTGTGTCATACATCATTTGATCCACCCAGTTTTACATATTTATTTATACACTGCTCGGGAAATTATATAAATTAAAAAATTTATGTTCAGAAATATATTCTTATGGAATTATAACATTATGTTTTTCCAACATAACTTTGAGGGGTTTTGGGAACAATTAAATGAGCTTTACAAGAATTCAAGGAGAAAACTAACTTTTCAACAATGCAAGTAGTTTTCAATAAAACCTCTAAGATAAAAGGATTTTTCAACATGGTATGAATTATGTACTCAGAAAACTACTTAACAATTATTTTCAAAACTTTCATAAATCTTCAAAGGTGTTTTAAGAATAAAGCAGCAAAGCTTTTTCCCATATGTATCAATGGTCTATGTTAATGAAAATACTAGATCTCATACCTGTAACTAGGTCACTGTGACTATAGAACACAACCAAACAACCCTATAAACCTGACATCTGACCTTTTAATCAATCCATTCTTTTGTTAAACTAATATCAGGGTTCCTGCAACCTTTAAAAAACATAATCCCATAACTTTTCCAATTTCAAAAGTACCTAATACATAAATTTTATGACCTCTAATACTTACCTAACACAAAAATTTAACACAAAAACATTTTACAGCTGGCTTTGGGCATATTTCATCCTATCGGAAAAGTCATTCTCTTCTGAGTGCCATAAGTACAATGATTTTGAATGACGACAAGACACCTCAATGTAGTCTATGACGATTTAGGGGATCCTACTCTAACAAATCCATTGTCGAAGTTAGGTAGGTTGGTAAACTTTGCGTCGGCAAACAAAAATGTGACATGATAATACAAAATAACCAAATTCCATGACATTTCCAAAACTTTAGATGACTTATGAAAATTTCAAAATTTTTCAAGGCCCTTAACTTAAGGATTTTACTGGACCACTGGAAAAATAATCATTTATACAGTAATGAAGATATCTTACCGGCCTCTTTCAACCTGTCTCCCTGATTTTTAGTTCTGTTGGTCCTCTCACTGCCAGCTAGATCCACCAGGGACAGCTGACTAACACACAACCTGTCAGGGTCCTGTGGAAAAAAAAAAAAAAGGTTTTAAAACATCAGTGATTCAAACACATGGTATAAAACCAAACAGAATTATATAATAGTAATCCATCACTATTGCCTTGCTTCCCTCATCCAGGACTAAGTCCCCTCATTCAAGCTCCTCATTCCAACTGCCCATTTGAAGGAATGAATGTTCAAAAAAAGAAAAAGAGCTTTTCTGTGAATGATGACAATCAACCTGGAGATGAAGAATGCCGAAATATCAGCAGAGCTCTTAATAGGTAGAAGCAAAGCTTCCCACCCTTTTTAATATTTAGTAGACCAATAAAACTGTAAAGCTCTAACTGGGCTGATGAGCCTAACCTTGTCATCCCCAGCAGTTTAAATAACTGAAACTGGTGATCTCAGCAGTGAGTGGAGCTAGTGGAAGCAGCCGACTATGCCAAAAACCCAGGTTTGCAATGAAAAGAAACAGTCTCATAATTACTATTGAACCATGAACAATCCTTGTCCACAGATAAGGCACAAAGCTCTTCTTGCAAATGCTGAGGAAAGCAAGAAGACAGTCGTAAAGGTAAGGTTCTCAAAGGAAGCTTTATTCAGTGGTTCATAATGGAGTTTTGAGAAAGCCCCAAAACTGCATGATATTCAATCTCATCATCAAAATACCAGTCTCTGCAGCTCAAAATACTTGATATGCTCAGAAAGATGGTGGAGACCGATTATCTTCTCCTCCTGAAAAGAATGAGAAGAAAATCCACCACTACACTCAAGTGTGTTTCCTATTGCAACAAGATCATAAGATTGTCCATTTTGCATCATATACCAAAAGAGTGGACTGCCTATTAGCCTGGATGATGGAGACATGACAACCCTAACAAGACCTTCTCATTAAAGCAGTTTTATTTTTTTCCTATAATTTATACCAGTTTTAAGTAATGTGTAAGAAATTATCTGGTACTGCTGTTGTCAAGTTCGAAGACGTGCATTTACAAAGTTCTAGTGTGATTTGAGGCTGATGCAGCAATGGTAAACATTATGTTCAACTAAAAAATTTGTAAAGTATACTTAGACCTTAATTATGTCCAGTATAATTTCACATACTGCACTACCTAACCCTATGGTATTCAATGGCTTTTTGCCATCAACATGACATAATCCTTGCCCCTACATTCACATGGCAATGGCAATCATGTCTCTCGCCATGAGGCATACCCAAATTGACACATGTGCAATAAATGTAATTGTTCCTCTTCCTACCTTTTCTTTCCAACAATCCAAAGAATCTGAATATTCCATTTTATTCTTTTGTACTTTTAAAATGTTTTAAGAGGCTTATTATCTCTTGTCTGGAACATGTACTGCTTAATGGATGCCATTTCTTTTACAATTCTATATTGATGGTGCAGACGTTTTGCATGAAAAAATATATGCAGTTTAAAGCAACTGAGGTACTCCACAGAATCCAATATCAAACCTGGATCCAAATCAAAGAAGACTAAGCCAGTAACAGGATTTTACAGCAACAATCTTATTTTCATAATTTTTGCTTTCATTTGCTAAGGACAAATTTTAAGGATCATTTCTATAAGACTGATGGTCAAATTATCGGGGTTTGAAGGTGTGGATGATGCAGTTGCTAACCTTGTTTGAAAACTGGTCCTGGCAAACTGATTGCTGAAGATGAGCCAAGTGTGATGATGGAGAACCTGAGGACTCATGTAGAGTTGTTGTTGTTGTAGGGTTTAACGCCATTTTTCAGTACAAGATAGGTTATACATGGCAGCCAGTATAAATGGTGGAGAAAGAACCTGGGAAAACCCCGGAAAGAACCACTGACCAACAAGAAGCTACTGGCAAGCTTTCTCACATACCCATATTGGCCGAACTGGAGACGCGAACCCACGCAGACAGAGGTGAGATGGCAATGATTCGTAACGGTGAGTGCTTTAGACCACTCAGGGGCCCCCTCATGTAGAGAAGGGAGCCTCTTTGCTGAGACAGTAGGTCTTTCCATTGATATAATCTCTTGAATTTGTCAAGCAACAGGTTGAGTAGATCACTGAACCAGGGCTGTTGGAACTACAGGCAGGCTATCAGAATTAGTTAGGCAGCTGAGCTTCTGACTTTGTAGCAAATTTGTGGAATCATTCTGCAGGGTGGAAAGGGATAAGAACAAGACAACCCCACCACAGACCAAAGGCATTCATTGCCCAAGCCTGATCTGGGACTGGAGACACATAAAAGGGGGAATTTTTGTTCAACCAGGCCCTGAACAAGTTCACCAATGGTCTCCTTCTTCCACAGTTTGAACAGAAACTATGGATTGGTGCTAACACCATTCTGTGACTACAACCCCCTGCCCCTTTCTGACCACCAGAATGCTCTTCTTGCCAAAAACTTGGAAAGTGAACCCTATAGCTGGACAATGAAACCAAGTGGGAGCTCAAGATTGGATCCCCTATGTCAGCAAAAACCTACTTAAATCTCATAATTCAAGCAACACAGCCTATGATCACATGATCCGTGATCGCTCTAGGTTAAGAAGATAATTATGGAAATCTTACCATCAAAAAGTTTTGTTGGTGAATCTCATGAACCTAAGAGGCTCTTATTGGTTTAATTGGTCATCTGTTGGTCATCTGGGCCACAGCCACAGGACCCACCAAATTCAGGTTTTGTCTCTGCAGAACTAAATACCCGAGATATAAACTTGAGAAGGTTGACTCTGCATGCCAGCCAACAGCTTCTGTGATGTCTCAGGTTAAAATGCTGTGTTTGAACACAAGGCTGCGAACACCTACTACAGCAACCTACATAAAAAGACCATGCATCTATAACAACCAAGTTTAACCGAGCTATATTTATACATAACACAAAAATTACCTCTTTATACAGAACACCTGCTCAAAACATCACTTACAAATCATCATTTGTGGCTTGTTACCTTATCTGATGATCAAATAATGTTAAAAGCTAATTGCCTATAACCTTCTGATCTTGCAGGAAATATGCCTGACATTTCTTTGTATGTACCTGTAGTGCCTCCTCTCCACGGATGTCTAGAGGGCCTTGTACAAGCCTGATATTAAAGATGCTGTGACTTCTGCTGGATTCAGCATTCAGCGATGTGTGAGCAACCTTCCTCCTCTTCTGACCTGCATTATATAGACATCAAGATACTGTGTATAATAAAGGCATCAAATGCTTTTTGTCCCTATGTACATTCATGTGTAATATTTGATAACAGAAAAAATCCATCCACAGGAGAAAAAAAATGGGTTTATTTACAGCAAATCATTAACTGTGACCCACACACACACACACACACACATGGTTTTTCACCTTCATCTTCAATTTCAAAGGATGTTTTCTTTAAACTTTTTTAGTTAAATATAATGAAGATCATCTAAACCTGACGAGATATATTGCCCTATAGTCACTTAAATTTTCAGAACACAAAAATGGATGCCTGCTTATCATCTGAAATGGATAAACACCATTACCGAAAAGCCTCAGCTTAGGCTGCACTCATCACAAGTGCCAACATGCAAAATAAAAATTTAAATGTAACCTTACCTCTATATAAAACCTCAAATGCCTCCTCTGGGCTCTTGATTTCCATCTCTGTACAGCTCATCACATACATGTTGTCAGCAGCATCTGTCCTAAGTATCTTTGACTGCGGAGGTCTGGAATTTAAAAGCAAAAGAATTCTGTGAAATGCTTGATCTTGTCCACTCTACTGCTGTATATAGAGACCAAAGTAGTCACTGGAGCATGAAAAGTTTTTTTTAAAAAGTAAAATTGAATTCAATTGTGTTTGTTAAATAACAGAATTATGTGGTATAGAAATAAGCAATAACGTTTCAAACTCCATGGCTGCAAAGTCTTACACACTGAAAGCCTTTTCTACTCTGTAATGATTTTGTTAGGGTGCCTCCTGTCATTTCTAACTCACGGTTCCTGTCACAATTTTAAAAAGACTCCAGACCTTTTCCAAACCAAAAATTAAAAATATCCAGACCTCCCCAAGAGCTCCAAATCCATATACTAACACCTCTCCCAAATGCAAAATAGCAGCCATGTTACCGGTTTCTAAGACAGTTGTAATAACAAAAATTTAAGACCTTCTCAAGTCATTTTCAAATGTTCCACAGCAGTGACAATCATGCAATAAACCCATTGCCTGTCTTTTTTTGGTAAGCATAATGAAGTATCTGAATAATCTTGTTTTTGTGACCACTGTTTCAACCCTTTATGAGGTTGTCATCTCTACCTTTAACACAATTTTACCTGTATTTTTGTGACCACTGTTTCAACCCTTTATGAGGCTGTCATCTCTACCTTTAACACAATTTTACCTGGATAACATTTCCAGACTGGATGACCTATATAGTCTAAGATGAAAACCCTGATCCTGACCAAACCATGACAAGCCAACATGTAAAACAGACCACAATGATCATATTTTACTAATTTTCTTTTTACTATTCCATCATTTCAGTAAGACTTATTGCAAAATTATAAGAGTTGGTAGGTCTGGGTTATGACGTCTTAAATCTCCTGACCTATTTATACATGGTTGTCTCCCCTTTCTTAATCTCCCAAGGTTTTATTTATATAGGGATTGCCCCGTCTTAAATCTTCCAAGGTAATGTTACATATATTTAATTTATACTGTGTGAATGACCTTTGTCCATTCCAGACTAATGGCACATCTGCACATTCAAGATTGGAATTTATTCAGAATACCACCGGAATTCACTTGGAACACTATACTTTCGAACTTGTAATAGAAGTTTTAGGACTGCATGGAATTTAATTCACAATACTGTAAGTTTCTTTTAATTTTTCACTTTTTTAATGTAGGAAAAAAAATTATTTGTTGAATTTGACAAAACAACTCTGTTGCTATTTAATGTTACTTAATGACCATACAGTCATAATAGTCATATTTCCATGAGGGTTGCCATATGTTACATCTCCTGAGGATTAAAGGTGACCAGAAATAAAAATTTTCCTTTTATGTATGTAATTCTCTACAAATTTTAATTCGACTGTAATGTTTATAAATTACATATCGTAGGCGGGTAATGATTATATTGCGTGGAAGATACCACGATTTAGTAAATTGCCGAGTTTTTCTGAGTTTTGATAAGACAACAGATCACATGGTCCTGTGACGCAATACAAGCCAGTCCTCAAATAGAAACAGAAACATGGCGAGCAAGACCAGATTTGAGTAGCACATTAAAATGTTGAATCTGTTTCTGAGAGATGCTCATAACTATATCTGTTGAACTGTGTGTTAAGAATTTAAAAAAAGCAATGTAATTTTAAAATAAATACTTATACATTGTGTGCTGTGCAAAAATGTGATAAGGATTAAGCGATGGTGCCCAATGTAAAAATAAAAAGTTTACAACAATGCAATAAATTCATTTAAGAAGGATGAGATTCAATCATATTATATGTAAATGACATATTCATTACCTACCCCCAACATACCACCTAAGGACTAATATTTTGAATATATACATCCAACACTGAAACTCTGAGAGATAATACTGAATTCTGGGCAAAGAGACTAGAATGGAGACTGACTTGTGAATGAAACAATATCCATTATTGGGGAGATGTAAAAGGCATTGAGAACAGTTTTCATCGGTCGTAACTTAAGCGTTAGTTTTTCGAAAGAAACCCATAAATAAATCTGCAAAGCAGAAATCATAAGTAACTAATTTAAACATTAAGAAGCTTCCTTCTTATGGTTCAATTACAGTGTATTTTACCAGACCTGTTTACCCATACATTTGCTTGTCAGTATTTTAAGCAATGTCTCTCAGTATTTTTCGAAGGCAGTCAGTATTTTCATTCAGTGTTTCTAACATCTTAATGCAACACACATCACCTGTGAAACAACACACAAATAGTAGACACTATCAATACACTATAATTACCATTATGTAATATTGCACACATACTGACTATACAATATTCTGTAAATAACTTCTAGTTTGTTAAGACGCTGGCATTCAGGCAATTCTGTGTTTCAAGGCAAAATCTGCGGAAATTGAACACCACTGACTTAAAAATCCTGTTTATATTATAGTGATAAAAACCAAAAGAATACCTCCACACACCCAAATTCATTCCATTATTTACCTCCGTTACTTTCTCTAGAAAATTTGTTTTCTCAGCTTCACACATATCCATAACATTTTAAATAAAGTCAATTCTCTACAATTTACATGGTTAAGGAAGACTTGATATAAAACATTATGACATTGTTACTATCCATCCACTCAGAAAATAATAACTTCATCTAGATAGATGAAGGAAATCTTGTTTATTTCATAAAATCTAGTATCAGCTTGTCAACATTTACTAGACTGGAAATGAGCCTCATATATTATTTTGTACAAAGTTTGTCAACAATATCAAACTGATCCACTTCGAATTAATATTTTAATGAAGGCATAGTCTATGGCTTTTTAATGGTGACATAATAGGCACTCTTTATCCTATCCAGCTGGTCATCTGTCCAGTCTCTGGTAAAATTCTTTGGTTTTAACTTCAGGGCCAATAGAACCTCAATGGTCTGATTGGCTAGTGAGGATCTCTGATCTGTAACATTTTAACTTGTCAGCTGTGCTCAATGACAAATTCATATTTACAATCAACTCACACAGAATCACCTCAGCACGTGTTATTTGCTTTTGAAGTATGTGTTGATTACTGACTTCCTTTCCCTTCATCATTGACAAAATATTTCTATTTCCCTTCACTAAAGATTCCAATTTTGCATGATTTTCCGATTCCACGTGCCATGAAGTCATTTCTTCCACCATGTGCACAGTAAAAGTCTAAGTTGCAAACAGTGCAAAGCACCAAATGTTCTCCTTTTGACGATGGTTTAAGGCACGGCCACAGAGTATTATAAACTGGTAGAAAATGCTGCTTTCTATGTTTAGACTTTCCATTTTCATCATCAGTTTCATGCTGAAACTTTCTTGTCGGCGGCATTTTCTTAATTTAAACAACCGGATGTTGAGAATCTTAAAATCAGTGATGTGGCACGGACTGCGGACGCGGACCAAAGAGACGATACAACGAAAGGAAACGGAAAAAAACGGCTTAAAAATTAATTTAAAAAATTTACTAAATAAATGCAACCTCTCAATCATATTTTTATATCAATGACCGTATGACCGTACGGATGGGCTTTATTCCACGCAAATACGGTAAAATACGGACGGGTAAACAGGTCTGTTTTACATGCAGGCTACAGTTAACGTATTGACAAATCTGATAATATATACATGTCTGGTATAATAGTTTATGTACTGTACTGGTCAGTGCTCAAAGATAAATTTTTTTTTGGCACAGGCCCCGGACTGGTGACTTGAATGAACTCACAAGCCCTGATTTAGGCATAAGCTAAACAAGCTACAGCATAGGGCCTCACAGTCTGAAGGGGTCTTTCAAATTTATTTTATACCAAATAGGGCCTCTATAACTTCCCATAGCTTAGGGCCTCGCTATGTCTAAATCCGGCACTGGACGAAATAATTAATATCACATGAGAGTTCTTTTCTTCAATAAATAGAATATTAAGATTAAACATTATTCACATAAATTTCAGATTTTTTAAAACCACAACAACAGTGCTATAGTAAAAAAAAAATGAAATTGTCACCGATTAGCATAAATCCCATGAATGATCACTGTGAATGCTGTGTAATTTTCTCAGCAAACAAAATCGCATCTCCATTTCTGCCAAAGAAACTCAGCCAGTTAACACCTGACCTTCCTCTACCGTATATGTAAAGTTTAATTACCATGATTAAATTAAAAGAAGGAACAAAATATACCATGCTGTATATGTGCCCCCAAAAAACTAATTCAGAATAAATATTTTCGTTCAGTAAACAGTGTTACATGCCTTAAGACTTAAACCTAAGGAAATAAGGTGGGACATAAAACGTGGGAAAAACAGTTGCCACATGTACAGTAACTTGTGACTGCAGATTTGAACTGTCAAAATGAAGTCCTATAGGCATCGTAAGTTACAACAAAATAGAGAATCGCTTATTTGCCAATCAGTTGCTGGTGCTTACATACACACACTGTCGAACATGGTCCGAACAGCAGTCCTTTTCACCAGATAAATACAAGGATAAGGATTCACTGTTAATTAGTCACACTGGCTTTATTGCTTGTGTACTTAAGTCAGAACTTTAGCTATTTTGCAGTTTAGCCACAGCTGACCATAATATGAAACAACGGGCTTGTTCTTGGGGATTATAAGGAGTATCACAGTGAGAAATGGCGCATCCCTTGAGCGCTCGCACATTAGGGAAAGGGGGTGGGGTCAGCAGTCGCTTCCCCCCCCAATTTCTATTGTCAGCCAGTTAATGTGAAACTGATTTTATACCTGACCTCTTTTCTTTTAATCGCTGCTATTTAAACTGCCCAAGAGATGGGGTTTTTATATCAGTTCCAATCACTACAGATTACCATTTATACATACTACATGTAACCGGCATAGACTGAAAGGGCTTTTTTTTGTTGTTTAAAAAAAATTTTTTTACAATTTTTCTAAGATTACTAAAAATTGTGTTTTCTCAAAACACGACCGTGTCAGGGGTTTAGAATCCTATTTTTAGCAAAGCTTCGATTTCATTAAAATCAGATCTCAATTTCACCTAGGACAGTGGTGATTTGATTTAGATTGTGCTGTGTTATGGCATGTATGTCAAAATCTTGAAAATACATTTACTCATTTCCTCAGGCAAACAATTTTTTTTTAATAAGCCCGACGGGCACATCACTTTGAACACAGGATGGGCCCGAACTAAAATTAGAGAGACCCCAGGTGTCGGGCTATCAAATTTTTTTTAGCACTGCTGGTGTAGATAAAAGATCTGTGAATTGATTGTTGCAATTTGTGGTCACTTACACAGCCTTCTGCCTATTTTCATAACTCACACGTTTAACACTTTTCCCAGGATTTAAAATATTCAACAGTATATCTGGAACAGCACCAGCTTTTAGTCTAGACCTAGCATTTGTGTATGATCCTAGAGCAGCCATTTTTTCAGGATCCCTCTCATAACATTCCTTTGAGAAATGTAAAGAGCACAGGCAAATATGATCAAATGCTCTCTTTCATAGATAAACTGCCCCCAAAAGAGACTTTAGCATGCTTACAACGCCCAGATAGGCAACAGTACCCAATCTTGACTAGTAATTTGGTAAAAACACTGCTTAAACAGCACAAAATCTGACACAACATGAAGACAGCACTCTCAAAAATCTCAGAATTACATAACTACATATATCTATATAGAATTTAAGTATAGATGAGAGATTTATTTCTCATCCATGCGACAGATAAATCTATCTGTCTTGCTAACCTTACTTTCACCATCTCATTCTGGTCATCTCAGACCAGACATCTCAGTTATGGTTTCCAAGTGCTATGGACTACTTTATCAAGGGATGCAACCATTGTTGTCTTCTGCTTGGCCTCATGGAGTTGTTTTCCAATCAAACAAACACCAACACTCTAGGACATTTAACAAAATAGTTTTTGGAGGATAGAAACAAATAACTTACAAAATGAAGATTTACAAAGAAAATGATTAAGATAAGACAAAAAGAAAATGGACTACAAGCCCGGAAACATCTTGAGAGGTAGGAGAGCAAAAATCAAATGTTTACCACACACTGGGTACCTATTCCATGTAAACAGTACTCATTTTGGATGATGGAAATTTTACAAATTATGATAAACATGAACTAGTAATTTCACAAAATTAACCAAAGTATGAGGAATAAGATCTTTCCTTTCTTTTGGATGACTGGGAAACAAATGAAATACACGTGTCTCTGAAACCCAACCGACTTTCGTCCAAGAAAATAAAAAAATCAAGAATGGAAATAAAAAACACTGAAACGGTCAAGAAGAGCAGATTTACAGAAGTGGACTAAAAATATGTCACAAATTTTGTTTTAGAGCATGAAAATGTGAATACCAAACGTAAACACTGGGACACATAAAACTACTAGAAGAATATCTGGAGAAAAACAATGATACGCACCCTATACATGACGTGCCAACACCTGACCTAAACAGCATTCTCAAGATTTTTATTTCCAATTCATCAAAATGATGGAAGTGAATACGAGCCAACAACACTGTGAGGTAAGAAAGGGCCTACATATTGACTGAGCAAATAAAATGATGCATAGCACAACTGATACACTTTCAGTTTGTTAAAACAAATGAATTTTTGAATGAGTGCAAGAATGAATAACTAATTACCCACAATAAATATTATGTAATAAGCACATATTTTATTCATAGTTTTAAAAGGTAAATTACCATATAAATTAAAGAACTTGACTCAAAAAGCAATTTAGGCCCTCCCCAACATGGATGACAACTGATAAAAAACGAGAGAGAGAGAGAGAGAGAGAGAAAGAGAGAGAGAGAGAGAGAGAGAGAGAGAGAGAGAGAGAGAGAGAGAAGAGAGAGAGAGAGAGAGAGAGAGAGAGAGAGAGAGAGAGAGAGAGACCGACCCTAGGTCAAGGCTTTTTATAATCAATTATTATTTATTATAGTTATGATGGGATATTCTGAATGATATCTGAGACAACACAGATACAATTGCAGCTTGGTTTATGGCCCTGAATTTTATCAAGCAAGAGAGGCCCTAAAAAGTAAACAGAAAGGTCTGAAGAAAGGAAAAGGAAATAAACCCCAAACTGCTGATGCTGTCACTGATGATGACATCAATAAACTCTTTGAATAATTGCTTTTGGGCCTAAGCACACCGTTAAGTTTACTGAACACTTTATGGTTTAATAAAAATACTTTGCACTTTGGGGTACAGGGAGGGGGCAAAGAATACAGAAACATAAAGTGGAGAGACATATCATTAAAGCAAGATTGCAGACTTTAACTAGAATATTTAGAGTTTAACGAGAGACAGATGAAGACAAGAACAGGGGAGGAAAAAAAAGACACGAGAAATGAAGAACCAAGGATGTACACTAACCCTCTATTTCCAGATAGATGTCCCGTAACTATCTACAAATGTTTTATGAACAAACGTCAAAGTGATTTTTGTAACCCTGACCATCCATTTGACCTTGCCCCTGTAACTCATGTGCATGCACCTGGACCAAATGAGCAATGGTTTTTACAGGCACCAGTTGGTGCCCAAAACCGTAACTTGCTAATGAATAAAATGGCTATGAAAGCAAACTTGCCCGATTTGGCTTCTAAACACATTACAAATTCAAGCAGGAGAAAATATCTGTCAGAAACTAACAGAGAACAATGTTCCAGACACACAGGGTATACACATCACTGGCTACAAACATCCCAACTCTCTCAACAACTACAGAAAACTTAGTAACAGCCAGAAATGTGTTATGTCAAACATGCTTTCTTCTAATTTTGTTAGACATCCCCATTGTGCCCCAGCTGAATCAAACATGTGCCTGCAATCTTTAACGACAAATAATGCACTTACCAGCCGGAGGGAATCATTTATCCGTCCACACATTATTCCACAAGCAAATTTCCCTGTAGCAAATCCTTCCACTATTAACAGCAACACTTGCCATATTTCCAAGACAGAGAATATAAATTTTCCAAGAAACCATGAACTTGAAACTTCATCACATGATTATCAGCTAGGGTCTGTATTTGGAGGGTGTTTCATATACAGAGGTAATTTTACAACCATGAACTTGAAACTTCATCACATGATTATCAGCTAGGGTCTGTATTTGGAGGATGTTTCATATACAGAGGTAATTTTACAACCAATATTAATTACAACACTAGGATGTCACAAAGAGTTTCACCTCTAAAGAAAAGGAGAGTTATATACGATAGTGACACAGATCTCTAATTACCCGTGAATCACCTAAGCATGGACATTCATGCTACATGTAACTTTTTGTTACACTAATAGCCTATACACTACAATAGAGCTGTGGGTCCAGTATCATTTCATTATTTAAAAAATAATTTTCTAAATTGGAACTGATGAAAATGAAACATTTTCTTGTAATAAATATAAACTATTTGTTGTTAATTTCATATAACATCCATATATTAAATATGATAATACCTTAATACTATGCAACGTTTTATGTTGTTATTTTTTTTGCTCACGCATAAAAACTGTTTACTTCAGATGACATGGTCATGCCAAAGTCCTCATTAACATATTTGTATTAATGCACTGCATGTAAACATTTGCACATGAACTATATTGCACAAGTGAAGAGTTCTTTTTACTTTAAAGAAAAATATTGGGTGAGAAAAAGAATTTACGTTGGGGTTTGCACAGAGACAAGGAAATCCCAGTCGTGAGGTTACATTATATGGGGAGACAAATAATGTCACCCCTTGACTGGGATTTCCTTGTCTCGTCGCGAACCGCAGCATAGATTCTATTAAAAGAGCTCTTGGACATGAATTTACATCTTATACTTCGTTTTGAGACTGCAGGACCCCATAGTCACATGATCATATAAGACCTAAGAATTAAACAATGCATGTTTCATACATTATCCTTAATTAACACTACTGTGAATGAATCATAAAAACTCTCATACTGTGTTATTGTTTGTATCTTTATATATATTGCAAAACAGAATTAATATGAAACATTTAGGAGTTTATAGTCTCATAAACATTTTGTGCTAAGACAAAGATAAAGTAATACATACTTGTAGCCCGTGATAGGATCAAAGGGCAGCTCCTCCAGTAGATCATAGACATAGTTGTTGTAGATCTCAATATAGGATACAAACACTGCAAAGGTGTTATCTTCATCAATATCAGTAATTTTTGAAGGGTCAGTAATTCGACCTGAATCCACCTGAAATTCGGTCTTCTCCCTGGAAAGCAAGAAGTCTACAAATGTACTGCATTTTATCATTTTAAGAAAAGTTATGGATTAGTCTACTAAAAATAAGGGCTGCAGCATCGACAAATCATCCATGAGTCTTTGTCTTTCCTGTGACATAGTCACAGAAAATATGTTTAATAAAAAAAATCGAAGACAGCACATGGCATTTCTTGATAAACTTATAGTTTCTTGTCCAACCTGTGTCCCCTATTTATGTAGACATGAAGTAATCTGTATTTGCAATGGTGGACCATAGTATAATTGTCAACCAATAGTGTATTTGACCTCAGATTAAGTGAGAGTCCCAGTAAAGCATCAAGACAATCTTTTGTAACCATTTTGTTGAAACTTGGAGAATTGTGGCATCACATGCATACAACAATGGATTTTGAATGGAACCAACCTCCTCCTTAGCTAAATGTCCAAGTCAGTTCAAGATACTGAGAGACACACATGTACAGGAGACAAAGCCATGACAGAAGCATCTATTTTCTGTTCATATTAAGACCTTTCTCTACATGTAAGAAAATTAAAAACTTTTGATAATTTAAGTTAATTCTTAAGAACAGTTAAGTATGTTTGGAGCCTGCTGTCAAAAAAAAAAGAGTAAAAAAGTAAAAAGAGAAAAGAAAAAACAAATAATTCCATTCTGGTTTCCAGGGCTTCTGATGCTTCAATCAGATGCCTGGAGCAATATTTTCAAAACTTTTAAGCAACAAACACAGCCTCACAAGTCCAAAATCAGGTATTATACAGTAAGTAAATCTCTGTCTTTGAAATTTACCATGTGGAGTTGGTGGGGGTAATCGATTTTATCACTGTCTCAACAACAGAAATAACTTAAAAAATCCTTTACAAAGATAATAAATAAAAGTTCTTACTTATGAATACACATTCCATGGTTCCCACGCTTTTCTAAATATTAATTTCCTAGTTTTTTCCAGAATTAAATTCATTTTTTCAAGGTTCATATATGACCTTTTACTGAAACGAATTAAAGAACATTTTGGATTATAAAACATGCATTTTCCAAATCTGAAGATGTTTCTCTTTCAAGACTCTCCAAACATATATTGCAGAAAAGATGATCCTGTACAAAACCACAAAATGAGTCACATGAAACAAATCTGACTATATTCCTATAAATTGGCATTTAAAGCCATTTCAATGTACAGAATAAAAATTCTAACTTTACTTTGCTGACCTGCATTATGTTGCTACGTGGAAACAACATAATGAGCATTAACTAGTTTTGTTTCCTTTCACATCTTTAATTCTAAAGAAGTTTATAGCAACATATGTGCATGTTATATAAAGTAAACATTTCCTATCACAGTATGAAAAAAAACCCCAAAAAAGTAAGGTATTAGGATCTTATCTTGCAACGAAAAAAGTTTAACCCTGAATTTGGTGCCAATAAAATCTCAAACAAGATTTTTCAACCAACCTAAACTCCTTAAGATAATTTGGTTAAAAATTCCATCATTTAAAAACATTTACAAAAGGGTTGATTGAAATTTTGACAAAAGACCTTCAAAATTATACATTGTTGTATAAACAAGGACTGAATTTTCTATAAAACCAACTTGTCTTCTTGTATTTCAATAAACCAGTCCCCAAACCTGTACTGATACAGGGGCTCTTATTGGTTCTTAATATATAATAAATGGGGCAACAATTTCCCATTTCTCCTGCGTTCTATTTAAGATCTAAAACCAATGCTTCAAGCTACATGTCACTGTGTAATAGTTTTGCATCAAAGTTCAGCTCAGAGATTCGAAATTTTTCTAATCCGGGTTTCCTCCGAATATTCCAACCCCATTTTTCACATTTGGACATTTAGGACGGAGTCTGGGGTCAGAGCAATTACATATCAAAACTTTGGAATTTGCTGCCACCTTAAGATAGCTTACCAGCATGCCTAGTAAATTTAAACTAGGTTATATCGACTTGTACCTGCATGAAATCGATAGGAAAATTATTTTCTCAAAATTGGCAAGTATTATAATCGTTATGTCTTTAATCCGCTGACAGACTAGACGAAACTCGGCATATATGAAACCTGACCCGGTACTCGCCAATTGGGTTACTAGTCACATGACTTTACAAATCTCAAACGACATCAGAAGTCCAATAATCATGTGATATCAACAACAAACTCCATTTTAATGTAGTCTGGTTTCCTGCTTCGTATGCCCCCTGCGTTAGAGAGCACATGTCAACGTATTAGTCACGTGATACAAAACTCCAGAAGTTGGTCTCGGAATAAATATAGAGAATTTTGTGCTCTTTCGTTTTTGTATTTTTCTTTCAACCAGTATACGATTTTCATTTAATGTTTTTTCTACAATATCTGAAAATGGCGGTTGTGAGATTATGTGTGCTTGTGCGACTAGCAATCAAAATCGATAATATCAGCTCAAATTTCATCAATGCCCTAGTTTTATCGTCTTTCAGCGGATTAAAGACATAATGATTTTAATACTCACAATTTCTGAGAAAATAAATAATTTCATATCAATTTCATGCAGGTATAACTCGATTTAACAACGTTTAAGTTTCCTAGCCCATCCACTAAGTGGCTATGGTTTGTCGCCACCATGTTGGCCTCTTGTGATGCTAGACTGGTTTTCATACCTTCCACATAAAAAAGATACAGATATCGAGCTGTCTGAAAAAAAAGTCTACTAGACAAATTTAATCCAATGAGTGTTTGGATTGTCTCAACAAATATATTTGTGGCAAGCACCCAAATGATCCATACTGCAACCTCCTAATATTCTGGTTAGAACTCAATAAATTTAACTCACGATCAGTTCAGTTACAACTCAATTACATAATTGTTTTTGGCATCAAGTTGTGGAGGAAAAATACCCAGGTTTTTCCCGACTTTCGTCTATTTACAAAATTCAAGGACTTTTCATGGTCCGGAAAAAATTATCATTACTCCTGACTTTTTCCCCGATTTCCCGGTAGTGTGGGAACCCTGACATTCAGATGTAGTTTTTTAAATCATGTAATTCTGACACTACACACAGTGTGCCATTCTGGGAATGTTGAGGTTTTGGAAAGAATGTCAGAGGATCTGACTACCAATCTGCTACTATTACCTTGTCCAGAAATTTTTAATAACTGTCAATATCGTGAGTTTCTTTTCACCTTTCTACTGTGTGGTTTGCTACATTACCGATGCAATTTCTATTGCATGAAGAGGGAAGAATTCTGACTACCCGCAGGTGCAGACTGGTTCTACAACATTAAGCCAATCACTGACTGCAATCCACTGGTGGTATGGCAGCAATCACAAATAGGATGCCCACACCCCATGAATTTATAATATCTCATACCTGAACACATCCTAGTTTTTTTTGTCTTAGAATATATTAGTTATTTTAGCCAGAGAGAAATGTTAGAGATTCTGATAACAATTATTTATCACGAAAATAAAAACTTTAATAAGGTACAAAAAGAAATGTGACCAAACTTTTTATTATTCTATACAAATGTGAAAAAAGATGCAACATAATAGTCCTTCATTTTGTTTAATGAGAATAGGATCCACTTGCAGCTCTTCTGGTAAAAATGCAGTAACTACAAAGAATATAACATTTTTCATTTCTGGCCCTCCAATACTCAGGAGGGAATAATTAGCTTGGACTGGAGCTAGAGTCCCAGAAAAGGAACCAATGCAATAGTAGTAATGTATTACTGCTGTTGAACTTAATTTTCCTCAGCAATTATCTGTAGCTCCCCATTCATTTCTTATCTGTCCCCATTCTACAAATATGGCTTCTTGTTATGTGCATTCAGTTCATCTCTTTCTTTTTACTATTTACCAAAGTATTGTACTGGTGCTTGGTGCCACAAAAAAAACTCATCCAAAATTGTATCCCCAAAAATTTAAATTTTTAGAAATTTTAGGAAAGTATTTTGGAATAAAAGACTACATAAACAATAACCAGACTCCTGGGATAAGCAAATTTTGGCTCAAATTAGCAAATTACTTGGCCATGGGCAAGTGCAACAAAATGTGAACATGGTACCCAGGGAAGGCAAATTTTAAAAAAAAATATATGCCAGGGTGCTTTGAGTTCACAGAGTTCATATTTAAAATGATCAGAAAATTCTAAACTGCATTTATGGGTGAGAACTCTACATTAAAAGTGCCTTCCCTGGGTTCCAGGTATGTTTTACTGGAACAGCCCCCACATTAAACATATGTGATAATACTTTTATTTCCATGGTAAAATAGAAAGGAAAGATAACAGTCAAAATATTTTTTTTACTTGCGTGGATTCCCTGGTGTTCCAGGGATAATGGCAGGGATAATATCTCTCTTTTGTCTTTCCATCATGGCATCTGCTTCTGACTGGACCTCATACCCATTCATCTTATCTGGTTTGAAAACCTGGAGAAACACAATTACAACCAGTCTACATTTAGTTATATATTCAGATACTATAAATTATTACCTTGTACCAAATTTCTGGAATATGACTGGTCAAAAATCTGGTATATCTGTTTAAAAATAAAACTCCAGCAGGGTCTAAGAACTCCAACAAGGTTAAAAAAAATTTCATCACATAAGACATCTCATAATAGTTTGGTTGTTAAAAATATAAATACCACAGTATGTATCAAATAGTATCATAGCAACGCTGGTTACAAGGATCTGCTGTAGTGGAGATTAAGTACTAATGAAAAAAGGACATTAACTCAGTCCAAAATGGGCTGAAAAAGATGAAACATTTAAAAGGCATATATACATGAAATAGGCAGTTCACCTAAAAAATAGCATTCTGTTAAATTTAACAGGTGCAGACATGAAGCTAATTATTAAGTGCCATAACTTCAAAATCGAATTGATATGGCTACAAGTCAATGTACACACCAGATTGCATGAAAACATGCAGAATGGGTCATGAGCTAAGTTGTTGACAAGAATCTGTTCTAGTGATGTAATACTGATGGAAAACTTTGTCATAATTGGACCTAGAAAGAAGAAACCTTCAAAAAGCACACCTTTATGCAATCTGCAAGTCACCTACCAAATGGCATCCAATTACATGTAAAGGTTGCATAGTTGCTGGTTACACAAAGTGTGAACTGATGTGCAGATGGATGGATGGGAAAGGTGTTATCACATTTCTATGTAGAATGCAAATTTTTTGGGGATGAATCTTACCAAACAAGTCTGAAGCTTGTCAAGGCCACAAGATTCAGACTTGAATGCAGAAATAACAATACATATAAAAACTCAACAGGTAAAGTTGCAATCATTTAAATCATTAGCTGACAGACATCACACACACTGCAAGCTGTCTGGCTCAATAGCGCTGTGTAATGTTAGCCCCATCTCAACTCCTGACAATATATTATTTCCTCTAAGCTCATGAAAATAGCCTAGAACTGACTGAAAAAGTTTACATATCTTCTATGAACTTACATATTTCTTGGACTGATAATGACCGATACTGTTGAATAAAACATCCAGACACCTGGGTAAGATTCCCTGATCTTGTGGTGTGCCTGTCATTGTGTAGGTCTTTCCAGAGGAAGTAATACCATAGGTGAATAAAAGACCTGAGAAATGAAAAGAAAAACAAAGCTAGTTAATTTTTAGTAACATCTCAATGCAACTTCAATCTAATATAGTCATACTTACAGCATCTCTTCAAATGAACTTGATAAAAGTAACACATCAACATACTAACATATACAGATGCCAAAAAAATGTTGTAAATACATATAACACAATTAACGAATCACCAGAACTTGATAACCACACCTATCCTTAAGCATATTTTATCACTTTATTATGAATACATTTCTGGTTGACAATGAATTTTAATGTAATTTCAGACCCTTCTTCTAACACATTTCAGAACTTGTATCGTCTTCATATAAACATATATAATAGAATGAAGCATTAGGGCAATATAAAATCAGGCAGCTGTTTATTTAACTTTAGAGATCCTTAGAGAGCAAATGTATTAGTCATAGGTTGGTAGATAGGACTGACCCAGGGGTAGAAATATTTTGAAAATCTGTGGTTGTACCTCGACAACTAAATTTTTGAAAATTGTGATGCTCAGCAGATGTCTCCTTGCCCAGTAAAGATTAATGTTATCAAAAACTAATTCAAGACAGAATCTGTGCAGTGTTCATCTCAGAAATGTAAAAGTGGTCCATTTTAAGAAGAAAAAGAAAAACAGGTCACAAATAATCTTATCTGTATTTTGGTTATTTAATAGATTCAAACACATATTCCCACAGGCACTCACAAGGTGGATATATTAATTTCTGCAAAGAAATCCTCACTTTCTCAGCATTACATGCTATGAATCAGTCACTATAGAGACAACAGCAGAAATTTCTACATTTCCACAGTTAAGGAGAATTATATTACAAGGAAACTGGAGCAAACTGTGTTATAGTTTTTGCATAAATCCCCATTTGTTTGCATCCCCTTAATGATTTCAATAACGAAAATCTTTACCGTGAAAAAAAAAAATTCACGGAACTTATCCATTTCATTCACTTTTTTATAATTTCTCACCCGACTGTGACCAGAGTGGCCCTAACACTAACATTGTCTGTACATTTCTTGCTTAATGTCGTTTCCATACTAGCACAGCACCATACTGCATACACTATGGGCAAGTCTATTTTCCTCAGACAAAACAGTGATGGAAGTTCATCCTCTTTGGTAACTGCCGGATAATTCCATAGGTTGAGAGTTATATCCCTCTGCACACTTGTACAAAGAAATTACACTGCTTGTTAATTCCACGTGAAAGGCAAATTTATAGCTATCATTCTTTACCTTTGCTTGATCCGACATTGGAAATATTGGAAGCAGATGGCGTAGAATTTTCCTTCTATGTACATATATTTGTAGATATGGATCCACCCCATTGCTGAAAATGGACTTGTCCATGAAATGGAAATGACTGGCAAGCAAGGTTGTCTTTTACAATGGAAACTTCCATTTGGTATGAAAGGTGCAGACAATAACAGTTTTAGGGCCCCCTGGTCATAATCAGGTGTGAAGTTATAAATCAATTAATGAACTAAGTTCCATACATCATTTAGCTCATATGTGCTTTTTTAAATCGGTAGAGGGGTAGAAAACAAACGGGAAGGTATATTCAGACTATAGTCTTGCTTAATAACTGATGTGAAGTATATAATGCTGGAAAAGTGAACATTTATTGCAGAAATGAGTAAACCCACAAACCAAGCACTTGTTATCATTATCATCCTTCCCCCCAATATAATTCATGAGCCTTCTGTACAGTAGAACTTCGAATATCTGGCACCCGATCAACTGTCAGCCTCTTTTAACCATCAGGGCATTGTACGTCAAAATATTAAAAACAGGTACATGTACATAAGTAGATATTATAATTTTTTGATGAACCGGTCTATTGTATGATACTTTTAATGTACATATTCTATTATCCATCTATTCTCATATCTGTTATGATCTCGGTCCTGCACCCTGACAGATAATCAAAGTTCTACTGTACCAGGATCCTGATGCATGAGTAAATTTGAGTCTCCAATTTTTCTCACAGTACACTGCTCAGAAATAAATACAACTGTGTTTGCACTGGCACTTTTTGAATTTTTTTCCTTCTTTACATTTTCTAACAACCAGCACACATATCATGCCCAACTTAATCAAAATCAGGAAGATATTTATGTCTGCCAACCAATGAAATTAATCATTTTTTAAAAAAAATGAAAAGGGTGCTTGGCATAGCCTAAAATAAACCCTGCCTACGAAGAGAACATCTTTGACATTTTATGAAATGGAACAATCAAAGATCTTTTCTTTTTTGTCATTGTATTACTTGTATGCTTGTGTATATGTGTGTGCCTTCATGCATGTATGATTGTCAACTGCATGTGTGGTGTGTGTATGACTGCTCAAACCTATTTTAAAAAGAAAATTTCAAGCAAAAATCTCCACAGAAACAATAAAGATTTATTTCTACATTGCACTGTGATTTGGTATTGAAATTTCATTTGAATAAAAGAATACATAAATAACTTGGTCTCTGGTTATGATATTTAAAGGTCCAACAGGCATCTTCACAAAAATTAATTTGAAATTGTAAATAAACATCAAGAGAACACAAGTACAAATTATGCATATTTGAAAATATCGAGTAAATGTACACAGTAATTTAAAGACAAGCTAAGACCTGTAATTTTACTGTGGCTTCTTAGTGATAACAATCTGCCAACACTCAAATACAGATCACAAAGACTTACAATTATGCTAGGCCATGAAATACCAGATTTTCTAAGAAATAACCTATATATTTCACTGGAGTGAAAAAAATATTTTTCCACTGGCAGTCAACAAAAATGGATAACATCATAACCATGGAATTTTAAGTTATCTGTAGAGGTTTATATAGTTGAGCAGTAAATATAGCCACCTCCCACTAAAGGCAACTCCAGTTCAACCCAACAATATGTTATTTTACTTGGAAATGGGAAGGAAAATTATGTTACTGTTTACATTTTCTGTGTAAATAATCACAAGACTTTGTAGAACATTAACGGCAAACTGCTGACATCGCATGGGATTCAGTAAGAAATCTGCTACTTCAATCTGTTATACAGTACATCTTGCTAACAAATACATTTGAGCATAAAATAAAAATGTTTTCTATGAGTGAATAATGGATATATTTCATCTCGTGGGAAAACTTTAGTACAGAGTTTTTCACCCATTTGATGCAATACAGCCATTATTCACTTGTAGGAAGCAAATATCCTCTATATATTTTGGACACCATGCAGTAGGAACCAAATAGGGCAGTTGAACAATTTAATATGTCACTAGAAAATACATAAAATGCCATTATAATTGTCAATATTTTTAAAATTACTTTTTGTTGCCCAACCAAGCTTTTACATGGGGAAATTCATTAATTTTTAGTTTTCTTGGGTCACAGGTCATAGATTTTTCTACAATTGAGACCACAAATGTTCTTTACTTCCTGGATATCTTTACTCATTAAATGGAATTCTATGTATGTTCAAACTTGCAATAGAAAAATTTAACAAAAAGTTTTGTTACTTGTTATTTCTCTAAGATCCACATATCCGGTGCAGGCCTTCATTCAATAAGTAAATCAAGAAACATGAAAGTACTCCAGAGAATGTTTTTCAAGGGTTTTTATGTTTTTTTAATTCTTCGCATAAAGTATAAGAAATCCCAACCTTTTCCCACCATAACTGACAAGGTAGTCACATAGGATATGTAATACCTTCTTTGGCCATTTTCCAAAAGAATTCTCACAGAATAAAAGTTATTTTTATTACTGTCATCTACAATCTCCACAGACATTTATTTCTGACAGAATGATTTCAAAACTATATCATGCACTTGAGAAACTGAATCATCAATGTCTCATGCTAGAAGCACTGTGTTTTAATGATAGCATACCAGACAATTTCAACTGTGTTCTGAAATGACAATTTCCATTGTGACTTTATGCCATAGACATTGATGAGGTAACTATTTATTCATGCACTGACTCACATATAACTAGTGTAAAGAGCTCTGTTTTGAGGGATAATTACACCCATTTAACTGTTGGTCGTATTATCGTACCATATTTCCTGGCGACCCCATCGAGTTTTGCATAAAGTCCTTACCCTCTCCTTCCTTTCAACTTGAATTTTCACTGATCTAAATAATGATCTAGTTGACCAAATATATCATAGAAATATGTGAATCTATGGAAAATTTTAAATTGTCATCAAAATATTAAAGTAGTATGTGGATAAACGAGGACAGAATGATGGTTTTAAACAACCCAATGCCAATAATTACTACATACCATTTTTCCCATGAATTAGGTCTTCCATCAGGGGCAGTGCCACATAGTCAAAGATTGCCTTCTGTGACATGTATTCATCGAACACATTCTGAAACTTGTACTGATACTGAAAGGGAGACAAATCTGAATTGACAAAACCATGATAAATATTGAATTAAGAATCATAATATACAAGCAGTTCAGTTCAGTTCATCATAACAATGTCACAACATTAAATTGTTGCATGTTTGCTACATTCTGCAAGTGGAAATGAAATGGATCAACTAATAAGAATTTGCAACACTATACATTTTTCCTTGCTGACCATTTTAACAAATTTAGTTTATCTGTTCAACTGCTACTAACAATTGGTATGTGTTATTTACTTTTTTAAGCACAAATTGTTAAAGACTGTCTTTCTCACAAAATTGCCAGTTTTAAAAAGACAATAACAATCTGATGATTTATTTCTATGACCAACATTGGTGAAACATTACCAACCTCTTTCAGCTGCCCTGTTCTTGCAAATGCTGTAGAATTCTGAAATAAGAACGACAGGTATAATGATTCACTCAAGTGCTTCTCATGTAACAAAAATCTGCAGTACACGACCAAAAGCTTCAAAATATATTAAGTCCAGGACTAGAGATCAGTGATTTGAAGACAAGAACACTGTTCTGTATTGATATATTAAACTCTACTGCAGGGTCTGACAATTTCAAAATATGATCATAGCCAAGCACGATACAAAGAAAAAAAACCCAGAAGTACAGTTAAATTCATCTTCCCTAGCCAAGGCTCCAATATGTTAAGTTATCCACACCTTGGTAGATTAATCAGATATTTCAGTGCTCTGGGTCTGTGAATTTCATTGGATGTGGTAGCAAGCCACCACATCCAATCAAAATCAAGTTGTTCAAATCTGAACACGGTTCCTACATAATTGAGACAAGGGGAGCACACAACTGGAATGGACTCATAACTCCTTTCTCTCAAATACAACTGTAATAGCTTCTCTCTGGTATGTAGTTATACTTTCGATGTTAAATTTATCAAGTAACTTTTTGAGGTCAATTGCCTCTACCATTCTCGGCCAATATACAATGCTACTGGTTAGTCGGCATTAAATACAAAGGGAGGCAACTCATGAAATCCAACAGATGTAGCTAGGACAAAGCACTGAAATATCTGATTGATCCGCAAGGCATAGATAGGTTAACATACCGGAACCTTGGCTAGCAAAGATGAGTTAAATTCTGCATCTAAAAAATGTAAAACAAAAGTGTGAACAATACATTATATGCCAGACCAATGTGTAATAGTCCTCTGTGAAGGAACAGAAATATTTCTTCTTCCAGTCAGTGACCTTGACTTTTGGAATCCAAAATTTACATGTTTGTTCCTCGCCTCATATGCAAGTTATCAGCAAAGTTTGGTTCAGGTATTTTATATGAAACTAATGTTATTGTGTAGAAACCACATTTCTTCTTTCAGTCAATTGTCTGCTACCATCCCAAACATGCAAGTCATCCACAAAGTTTGGTAACTGTGAATGATGGAGAAAGCGATTGTGTGAAAACCATTGTTCTTCTTTTAGTCAGCAGGGATGATTCCACAAACAAAATTTTGGGGCTCCCATCCCCAAAAAAGGGAAATTTTCATTGACTGGGAAGATAATTTTTCCCAACTTGGCCACTGAATTATTATGATTCAACGCATTTAAAAGTGATGGCAAACTTTATGTGATTGAGATGACTTCTGGTGAGGGAAAAAGTTGTTTCCAATCTAATAACCAGACCTGCCAACATTGAAAAAAATCAAAATCAGGAAAATCACCATCAAAAATCAGGAGGCAGGGTAAAAAATCAGGAGGTACAAGAGTAAGGTGTATATATCATGATAAAGATGTCTACTTTTGTTATTTCAGTCCACTGTATGCTGCAGATTTGCATTTCTGCAAAAGTTCATCATTTATTTGTCCTTGGGTGCCAAATTTGCTAACAAGAATAGCTTCCAGTGTTGATGCTGACAGACTGGCTCTTTGGCTAGTTCTGTTTTTTCTGACCATTTAGAATGCTCTCTCAGCATTGTTGTTGCTGTGCGGTATTGAACTGATAGCAGTACTCTCCCAAGAGTTGGAAACAACAGTTGGCCAGATCCATCCTTTTTTTTTCCTGAGAGCAACCCACTGATCTGCTCTTTCCACATTCAATTCTGCATCTAAATTGTACCTTTGGTAAAGCTGAAACTCTCTATGCAGATCATCAGTGTTGATTCCTTCCATTCAGCTGGAGAAAAAGGCCAGGTCCTTAAACAATACTATGATTGTTTAGACACATCTGCAATGCTTGCATGAATAAGTAAGTCATCCTTTAGTGGAAATTTTTCTTTCATGTATGACAGTGATTTGATCAGAAATGCCCTACAGTGCATTCTTGTCTATAACTGTGCTTCCGTATTCATCTTCTCTAGAAGTTTGTTAGTTGCCTCACCCAAGTACATGTCCTGAGAACGAATGTACAAAGTTTCATCTTTTACATCAATTGCTGTGATGTCTGTCTTGTCAACAATGTACTTTGGTTTAATAACAATAGAAAGGAATTATCTGTACATGGATAGTAGAATGTCTCTGGTCTTGTGAATTAGGGGCTTGTCATGCTGTAGAGTTTTGTTGGGTCTGTCAAAACTGTTCTGAATCCAGCTTAAAAACTGGCAGTATGCAAGGGTATGTCTTGAGTAAGGTTATCTCTTATTCTTTTCAGCCTGGCATTTCTGAGACTTGCAGCAGGTGATGACTTTGTTACCTTCTGCCTAAACCAGCTCAATAATCGCAGCACCAGCATCTGGCCCTGCCTTCTTACAAGCAGCTGCTGAAGCCTTCTGTGCTTTTGCGTTTTCTTCTAAATACAACAGTTTCATAATTTACATTAATGCTAATTCTGACAAAATCAAACTATGAAAAATGTTTTGTTTGCTGTACACCAATAACTTACACCTGTATTCAAAGTTTCAAGAACAGGACATATCTGGGAAAAATTAAACGTTGCTTGATATGTAAGCTGATCGTAATTAATTTTATTTACTTCAAATAGTTACTCTTGTAAAAATAGTCTCTGCTCTCATCATCGACAAGTCATCCTTCTCTTTTACCATGGAAAATTCCAGTGGCCTCATGCTGCTAATATCTTTTTTACACTGTTTGTGCGTGGCTGTTGCACTGTGTTTATCAATGTTATCTAGACCACCACATCGTATTGAGAGATGCTGTGAGCAACATTGGCAGAATGCATGATAGGCCCCGCGAGTCGATGCACGAATGAAAGCAAACTGGCTCCCCCAATCACTCCTACATTTTTGATCCCATTTCTTTTTCTTGGCTGGTGAAAATTCATCAGTTACTTCCTTTTCTTCTCTTTTTCTCGCTTCTTGCTGAGAAACATATCCATTATGTTGCTGAGATTTGCTGATGGGGGTCGTATAAAGAGAACCACACTTTGTATTGGCGGATGAAAACCGGAAATCCAGCCAGAAATGGTAATGTACTAAGAAACATATCAGACACAGAAAAACCAGATACAGAAACAGGGAAACGGAAAATGATATTTTTGTTTTAAAAAAATATGGATTTTTTTTTTCTCAAGGAGTTGAAAAATCAGGGAATCGGGAGATAGGTCCAAAAATCGGAATCCTCCCGATTTTTTCAGTAGGGTTGGCAGGTCTGAGTAACACATATAATACATGAATGGAATGAGGACAAAGATTTGGCAAGCAAGATTTACTAATTTCTAAACAAAATTATGAGGACACCAGGTGGCCCTAATTAACACAGCAAAAGTACAAACCATCCACACTATTTGTGAACTGTAGATGGTGCAAAATTCAATTTATTGTCCAGAAACATTTTTCTTCTTTCACTCAGTGACATTAACCATTTGACGAAAAAAAAACAATTCTTCCATAACTTATGTCCGCCCTGTATGTGGGAGGTTGTGGGTTTGAACTCCAGCCGCGTCATACCAAAATATTATAAAAATGGTATTAACAGCAGCCTTGCTATGCCCTCAGCATTAAGAGGTCATTGTCAGAACTGGTAGGCCTGGTGTCAGGATAATGTGACTGGGTGGGACATCATGCTACTTGTCTGCGGCATGATGCCCCAGTGCTACACATCACTATCAACTGTCACTGCAGACATCATAGTGGTATAACTGAAAAATTGTTAAAGCTAAGTTAAAAGTCCAAATCACACACACACTTCCATAACCCAAGAGTAAGCCATCCAAACAGTTTAGTAAATATAGATGATCATACATGCCAACTCACCAAGAAGTATAAGCATAATTATTAATGTTAAAAGTGGTAAAAAAGTGTAATTTGGGTGTAAAAAGGTGTAATCCATATATTACACGAGAATTACAGCACATATGAAAAAGATACATTTTTATGACTAACCCATAGGTGTCAACTAGTACGGTTTACCCGTAATTTGTACGTTTTTTTCCATTTTGGTCAGTGTACTGCCGTACAACTGTTTGGTACGTTTTTTTTCGTAAATAACACTTTTTTTTTAATATTTCTTTTTTAATTTTTTTTTGTCTTGTATGAATCCTGGACTCTGGACATAATTTTTTTAGAACGAGAATTCAACGAGATCAGGGTGGCCTGAAACAACCAATCAAATCATACTCAAAACCGTGCTCTTCCATTGTCGGATAATGAAACGAGTTGAATTTCATGGTTCAACTCCTGTATGTAAAGATCTTGTCGTTTATCGCTCTGAAATTTGACGCTCACTCAGATTTCTAATATTAACCAACTACCTGTGTAGTAAGTATGTTTTCTTATTTTATACATTATTATTTTATTATTTATACTTATTACTATCAAATGCATACAGTTGACATCAATTTTCATACTTTACATAGTGTGGCAGTCATGGTGGTGTAACCCTAATTCGTCCGACTTTTCTGTGTGGAGATAAAGTCGATTTATAAAATTTTTTTAACAATATGCTAATTAAAAATAAATAGTCTGCTGAATTTAGCACCGTGATTTTATCGTGCTGTCATATTTTTGAATTAAGTTTACGTAATGCATGGCTCGAAAATATGTAACACTGCCAATTTATATCAGTTTTGACCAAAATCTGCACACCATATAGCAAATTCATAACTTTTCAAACACCAGATACGCAATTAATAGAAACGATCAACATCTTACGAGATACAAAACTTCTGGACTGCTACTTTGTCGATTTTTTTATTTTTAGATTTCAATTTTTGGATAGCTCCTGGCATAATATCTTGGTGTTTATGGGGTAAAAATATAAATTTCTAACACAACTGTAATCGGGAGATCTTCCTCTATCACATATCAAATATAAATTTTTTAATTATTTTTTTATTTCTTTCATCTAGTTGAAATATTCCATCCATCAAATGGCTGAGCCTAACTCAAAGGAATGCATGCTTGGAGACACTGACCGAGGTCGTGGCAAGTTTCAGGCTAATTGGATTAAAGTCTTCCCTGGCATTGTAGATGTATCCAAGTTAGGATCTTCCCATGCTTTTTGTAAAATATGCAGTAAAGACATTAAAGTGGTGGCGTCGGGCATATATGATCTCGAGGAACACTGCAGACTGAGAGATCTTTTCGATGATGAAGAAAATACATACAGAATGTAGGAAGTCTCTGAATTCAAAGTAGCATCATTTTTACAGTGTAAAATAAACAATGATACCTGCTGCAGAGACTTTAAAACCCCAGAATACATTTTGAAAAGTGTGAAAGGTGCATGTGTTGCATATAATACAACACACAAGTAAAAAGAATGAAATAAAGTTTCAGAAATGTAAATAATTATGTAAATATGTGTACAAATAATCTGTGTATAGCATTTGTTGTTTTAAAACTTTTGATCTTATATAATGTATGAATACATTTTTTCATGTAAGGTTTTTTTGGTCTTTGTAAGGTTTTTATTGGTCTGGCGTACAGGTTTTCATCTCAAGAGGTTGACACCTATGCTAACCCGATTCTACAGCTGGTCAAAATTGTCACAAATAGCAAAATTCATATGGATCAGAAACAGAATACAAAAACAAAATATACTGAAAAATTATTTCTATTCAGCACTCACTTCAACTAGTCTACATGTGAAACTGTCAGTGAATGATCATGAACTGGAATTCTGCAATGATCATGGTCATGTGTTCAGAGTGCTAATTACATTACTCTCATATTCCTCTTTTAAAATTTGTAAAGTGGTGTTGATTTGTCCATTTTTCTGATCTGACATGTTTTGAAGTTTGAAAAGATCCATCTGCTCTAACATTTTGTGTCATATAACGTCCACAACTCAGACTGTAGAGCATTTCACTTAACATCTGGCACCATTTTCTTTAAAAGTATATACTGGTTCACTAACTAACTAGCTGATCAATATATGAATCTGTTTGGAAAAGTTCACTTTGAAGAAACCTGTCTGTTTTCTTGAAAATGGGGTCATATACAATTGTTATATATATTAATATAGCAAATAAGGAAAGTACTCTTATGATGTTCTTATGCAACAGACACCTTTTAAAGAATATTCTCAAATTTATATCACTAGAATTAAACAGATGATAATAAAATGACAAAAACAGCTTTTTATTGATATATTTTTATTTCATAGTGTAGCAAAAAAGAATAATCCACAAGCAGTCTCACGGAAAACATAATTTGCTGAAAAAGCACAATGATTACACCAAAAGTGTAATGGTTGGCATGTATTTACCATTTATGTTGGGACACCATAAATTAATTTTTAAAGTAATTTTTTTTGTGCACTGTGTTCTGGGACACATCATTTTTTCAAGTTGTATATTGTGGGACACCTTTCAAATTATTCAAAATTTACATGTCAGAAAATGCACTCCAACTGAAATTTTACTCTAAAAGATATAAAACTGTCATTTGAGAAAAATCTCTTTAATCCACTGCAGCAGCATCTCGTCAACACAACCCTTCTCCTGCATATGCATGATCCATTCTTTTGGCGCATGAATAGTTTTAGCTTTCTCGTGCCATGAAAAATTATCGTTAGAGGCAACACATCTCCTGAAATGGAAACTGCAAGGACTAAAGTCAGATTTTTTCAAATCTACACCAGTCATGCTAATTCTCACACTTTTAACCCCCCCATCAGTCCATCCAGGAATGAGATCCAAGTACACTAGAATTTCATCCATTTTAATGATCATATTGTCAGCGAAATCATCTTCTCTTCTGGCCTTCACGAATTCATCAAATGATTTTATTTTCTCCAAATCTCTGGGCGATGCTGGGTCATCAATGTCTGTGCACGAAACACTATACTGTTTCACTTTAAAAATTGTTCCAATTTATTTTCAAAATTCCCATGAATACCAGTGAAAAGGAACCAAAGTTAGCTTCCATATTTCAGCCGACTTTGCATATTCCAACAAACAAAAATCAAAACAAAATCAGCACACTTAAAAGAATCCAAAGTCGGCTTCTGAGGTGGGCTTGCTTTGTAATAAATAACCTTTGTATTGATATACTTTTTAAAAAATCAACTTAAATGTATCCAAAGTTGGTTTCCAATGTCGGTTTGCTTTGTAATAACAATAACCTTTGGTTCTGATGTCCTATTAGTAAGTTCAAACAAGGATATTACTGTTCGCTGCTGGTTGTGTTTATTCACCATCTGGGCTTCTATTTACTTGGCATCTGTACTTATAATTAATATAAACGGGCATTGATGTCTGCAGGTATATAGTATACACAGCAATAACTTGCTTTAATATTACTTTTTGTAACTAATGATAGCAAAAAGTATTTCTATAGGTATGGCTACAAAACTATAGTGTGATTTGAGATTGGCTTCTTGATTATTACAGAGCTCCAAACAAGAATTTAATGAATTTTCTTTTACTCCCTGGCCTGCTATTTGGTAAACTGTGGTCTCGTGCCATTGATGCCTTACCTCATTCGAAATAAGCTGGACAATACTTGAACTTATAGCCTTGATGCACACAGGATCATCTGGGTTATCAATGGGCCGAATCCGGCAGTACACCTGCAGAATGCAAGGTAATAGGTAAAATATGGAGATGTTTTGGGGGGGAAAAAAACGAACTGGTTGATAAAAACAAGTCTTTATCAGTGTATATAAACAAAAACAGATAGCGTTCATACAACCCTGAAGCAATTTTTTTTAAAGACTTCTAAAAGTTTTCAGGTATTTTATTTTACTCTATACAAACAGGTGCAAAAACAATGGAAAAATATATACCTGCACCAATACAGCAAAGGGCTGCTACCACTGACTTGAGTATCTTTCGATCAACAAAATTTTTACAAATATATTTTATTTACTTGTTCATCTATTTTATAAAATAATCACAAAGAAAATTTCTCAATTTAAGTGATGATACATTTTCTTCACTTTAAACATTTTGTTTACCTAAGAATAAATTTTTTAATAGATTTTTTTTTCTTTCATTGTCATGGATTTGTTAAGAGAAACAAAATTTAAATTTAAGGCAACCTCTTACATTTAAGTTTTTTCAAGTTTGTACCATGATAGATTTTTCATTCAAGTAAAACTCAGGCATGAAGTAAGTAAGTATAAATATGCACAACCATAGCCTATTTCATCATTTTGTTTATTTTCTTAAAAATAAAACCTTGAAAATTTTGGAAATTAACTTATGTTATTTCATGTCAGTTACTTGCTCATTTGATGCAAGGTTACCAGTTCTGATTTAAATAATTTTACAAGTTATAAATATTCCTACTGGTGTTTAGCTTAGAAGTCCTTCATTTGCTTAAAATGAATTTGCCATGGTTGTCATGTACAGTCCTAATCTCTCACCTCTACTGGGTCCTGTGTCATGCCATTTGTTGCATTTCTTTTCCTTGGAGTCTTACCACGTCTGCAAAGATAAGATATTGTCAAATCTTATACACATTTTGTAACTGAGACAAATCCCTTTTAAGCTGAGAACAATGAGAAGTACATGTATAAATCATGGCACAAAAGTAACTTTTCTCAGCAGCATTCTGATAGCAATAACATCTTCAATGTTGTCTAGCATATTTCTTATTTGGAAATAAAAATCTGAACACACTTCCAAAATATCCCTAACAAGAAACTTCTATGATAATCATAACTAGAAAAATGTTAGCTTGCTAAGATAAATTTCATGAATAAACCACTAACAAAAGAACTCTGCGAGCGATGACGTAAAAAGACTATCACTTGAGGACTTCATATTACATATGCTCCTAATTGTCAAGTGCACATCTCTATTTAATAATAGTAGCTGTAATCTGTTCATTCACAATGATTCAGCTTATTTAAACAGGTGTTTCATATGGTAATGTGATGGAATGGAAATCAATCATTGCAATTCAAATTTTTTTAGAGTCAATATACCTATACTGCACTCATTATGATGCAAATTATGGCCAAAGGATTACCCAAAACTCAATTAACTCCTTTAACTCCATATTTGTTGTCAGTGATATCTTGAAATGTTGAATTGATATAATTAGTACATAACAGGGAAAGGAATTCAAATAATTGTTTGTCAAAATATTTCCCAGTGTTGCATCTAGTTCTATCTCTTGAGTCATATAGCACATTGCATTTAAACAACTGGGTCATATAGAGTTTAGTACAGTAAAGACTGGTAAAAGTGTAAGTATTAAATTCTACATAAAACAGAAGTATCATGTGAAACCAGTTCTACAATTTAACTTTTTGGCTATTTGTATTTCTTAGTGAAATTGTGTATTCTATTAGGAATGAGACTATTTACCACTGTTTTAATGCATCATTAATTTTGCTGTTCTGACAAGCATTGAGGTGGAGTATCTATAAAAAATGACAATACCTTATACAAAGTTATTTTTAATAACAGTCTTGAATAATCACCAGTTTGCCTTTTTACATGTATTGATATGTCTTGTATTATAGGTTGTGTAGCACAATACATATCAACATGGTAAATACAAAACATTTAACACCTATTTTTTAAAACCTGTTATTCTAACTAGTGTAATACCTCTACTATAATCTAGAATTTTAAAATAAAAATAATAAAAAGAACAACTGTTCTTCCATTTTTACTTGAATATTTTTCATTAACAGAATGTTACACTGGGATGATACTATAATAATTATGGCTGCCTGGCAGCTCCAGAATTTTATTTTCAAGTATCCCAACTGAAAATTAGCAAAAATCTTGCTCTTGGTCAGTGGAGTTTTAACTGCTCAGCAATGGTGAAAACACTTGAATATGAAGTCTTTCTCTCACCACATAAAAATCGGTCAGCAATGTTACTATTGGGAAACTTAAGTTTGAAAGCTTTCTGTTGTTTTCATTTGATATTTACAAGCTAAGAGTCACAACTGTCTGTAGTGTCCACAAAATTTCAGCTTTCAGTACATTGTTTTTTCAACAATGCCAACAATACCTCGCTTGACACTGGAAGAAGTACCAGTACTAGGGCTGGCTGGTGTTGCCAGATGGGGGTTTATTTGCACCAAGTCATTTAAACTTGCTGTTGCATATTTATTTCCCATTGTACACTGGGCCATAATGGAGCTTACTGATTCCGTTGGCATTTAATCAGATTTTGTTTAGAAAGAAATTTCCGATGGTTTGCAATTCCAAAAATGTCAAGATGAATTCACACACATTAGGTACTCATACTCAAATATCACCAATCAAACTAAACTTTCACGATTTGTTTTTATCTATTCCTTTTATAAATTCATTTTCATCACAAGTCTATTTCCCAAAACTGGAGCTCATGGGGTCTCCCACATATGTGCACTGCCAAGCAACTGACAAGAGAGCAGATAGCACATCCTTTCCTTACTGACATATATTCCTTCCATAATAATACAAATTTCTGTTGACTAGCTCTTCAGATAGTTGACAGCTAATAGTTGATAGTCATTTTGAGCTTACGTTCAACACATGACCTGAGATTCATCTGCCAATTTATGCTTGGAGTCTCATTATTCGTGTGAAATGCTAAACAACTTTTAAACTACTTTACTTTCTTATGAACAAATGTTTTTAAAGACAGTCTTTTTCGTGCTATTTGCAGGGTAAATATAGGTTTAAATAATGTTTAGTATTCTAGTTTGTTTTCATATTTCTGCATGATATGCTGTAAATAATCCTATCCCTTAAAGCAGTCCAGGTTCCCAAACTTTTTCGGGCCAGCACCTCCTTGGTTAACCTCAGTGCCCCCCTACCTTACCCCGTAACAAGCATTATTCAGCATTAGTGAACCCCTCAGTAATCCCACCACCCACTTTGGGAACCACTGCCTTAAAGTGTTGACTTTAAATATGTGAAACTACATAAAACTCATGGTGCCATAAGATTATAGGGCAACTTTATTACAATAACAGAATTATTAAAATGTAGCCTAAGTTTTGATTATATTACACGAATAAGCAGATAAATCAGTTGCTTTTAATGGCTTGTTATAAAAAGCTATTCATTTTTATTTTATCAATTTTACTTAAATAATATTTACATTACTTATGTCATGGTGTATTTTTAATTTACTTCTTATATTTCCATTTGGAACCGTATACCTATAAAACACAGTACCATATTTACCATATATGTTGGGCCACCATAAATTAATTTTTGTGCACTGTATGTTCTGGGGCACATCATTTTTTCGAGTCTTACGTTGTGGGACATCTTTTAAATCATTTTTAAAATTACATGTCGGAAAATGCACTCCAACTGAAATTTTATTTTAAAAAATAGAAAACTGTGTCCTTGAGATAAAATTCTTTAATCCACTGCAGCAGCATCTCATCAACACAACCCTTCTCCTGCACATGTATGATCCATTCTTTCGGTGCATAAATATTCTTTTTTAGCTTTCTCATACCATAAAAAATTGTTAGAGGCAACACATCACCTGAAGTGGAAACTGCAAGGACTAAAGTCAGACTTATTTCAAATCTGCACCAGTCCAATTCTCACACTTTTGATCCCCATCTTATTGTCAGTCTGTCCAGGAATGCAATCAAAGTACACTAGAATTTCATCCATGTTAATCTTCATATTGTTGGCAAAATCATCTGCTTCTCTTCTGGCCTTCACAAATTCATCACATGATTTTATTTTCTCCAATTCTTCTGGGCGGCACTGGGTTATCGATGTCCGTGCATGAAGCACTATATTGTGTCTCTTTAAAAATTGTTCCATTGTTTCAATTTATTTTCAAAATTACCGTGAATACTGGTCAAAAGGAACCAAAGTTAGCTTCCATATCTCAGCCATCTTTGTCTATTCAAAAAAAAATCGGCACACTTAAAAGAATCCATAGTCAGCTTCAGAGGTCAGCTTGCTTTGCAATAAAATAACCTTTGTACTGATATCCTTCTAAAAAAAAAAAAACAGCTTCAGAGTATCCAAAGTTGACTTGCTTTGTAATAAAAATAACCTTTGTCTTTGCTGTCCTGTCGATAAGTTCAAAGAAGGAGTTCACTGCTTGCTGCCAGTTGTGTTTATTCACCACCCGGGCTTCTATGTGCTTGGCATCTGTAGTTGTAATTAATACAAAGGAACATTGATGTCTGTGGATAAATAGTAATAATACTTTTGTAACCCGTACTGGCGAAAAGATTGTCATTTACACACAAGTGAATGTGTTTTCAAACAATGATTTTTATTTGAGAGATACTATCATACAGTAGACCTGGATATAATTCAGTCTTATTATTTTGCACCTAACACCATGTAATGCACGAATGACAGTTGTCTTCAGGATATCGGTTGATTATTTCTCTCTTGTCTGCGATTTTGTTGGATCCAGTTTTCAGTCGGATAACAGATTCAAACCTTTGAGTACAACCAAACACAATCTGTTTCTTATTGTTCATGTCAATGAACAACGTGGCATGTTTTATCAGACATAAGTGATACAAGCTATAGTATGGAAGCATACGCTACATATACAGATTTCGTGGATATATTTTATTCTTTAATGCTCATGTTGAAAAAAAGGAATAAATGATGACAATACAAGGTTAGTGTCTTTCTTTTAATTATCAAATAAGCGTTTTGTTTATCTAATTTATTGTAACGTGCATTGAGGGGAGCACAAATGCAATACAAATTTATTTTGTGTCTGAAGTCTCGGGACATATGACCTAGGAGAATAAAGTTTCCCCATAAGTTCTGGGACAGGTTAAAAAACATATTATTTTAATGTGTCCCAATATATACAGTAAATACAGTATATATACTGCATATGTGGTATTTTAAGGTCAAATGTGGAATACAGCGGTATTTCTGTGGTCATTTTTTTTGTTTAGGTTGACATTTGACTGCCTAAATAAATGGCATTGTGTAAATTGCTCTGCAGACAACTGACAGGGGAATGAGGCAAAATTTTCAAGAATATCTCACATACTTGGCAGACTATATCAACACTTTCCCACAAATTGAAGTCTAATTGCTTTAGCCGGAGTATATCTACTTCGATGTCTTTTTCCTAATCGAATCAAATTCTTGACAAACAAATGGACACGTTTTCAAGTTCCAGTTTCATAAATTTTCAGTTGGTTGAAATACAATGTCAGCTGAGGGATGCTGAAGTCAGATTAAGTTAAAGTATGTTTCTTTAATGAAATGAATAAAATATACTAATACTGAAGAAAGCGGTTAGATAGCTTCATTTTATTAAAGATACTTATCATTCTTTTAACCATTTTCGCCATTAGCTTCCATAAAATTCCAGTGATATGGGCTGCAAAGTTTGTCAGTCTGATTAAAATCAGATTTCCACTGTCCTAGGTGAAGATATGAGTGCTTGCTTTGGGGTCGTGTTCTGGTGACCTCTGAATTAACCAATGGAAATGCAACTTTCAGAAATTTTAAAGTGAATCAAATCATTCAGCACACACTGATCCTACTCAGCTGCACTACACAGTCTCCCAAATTCAAAGGTATAAGACCTCACCTAATTGGATGATAAAATTAATTGTGTATGATATTCTTGTTATTTTTTTCTCTTTTTCTCTGTCATTTGATAGGGGAACATACTATATGTTTATTTAGCCAATAAGACATCGACCTAAACAGCATAAATATCAGGGTAGACCTCTTATACTCTAACGCAGGCTCTATATTAATGTAGCAAACAGGATTTTCTTATTAATTTTGAACATGCACAGTCAGGCAGTTGTTCACATATGTACAGCTGTAGCCAGTAAAAATGCAAATATCTTAGAGCACAATTTCCTCTAAAATTTAAACATTTTTTTTTTACAAGTTTACATTGAAAAAGAATGAGCATCACTTTTTTGGAAACTGCATGCAATTCTGTTGATCACAACGTATATAACTCCATTCAAACTTGCTATACCTGCATTGACTTTGATTATGAAATATATTCAGTGCATCATCTGGTGTTTGGTGATTATTGGTCATATACTGATGGTGACATACATGTCATTACATTGTTAAGCTTGTAGTTTCATTCCAATGTAGCCAATAAGGACCAATATTTATGACATTTTGCTTATGATCATACTTAAAAATAAAATAACGGTTAAACTTTTTTTCAAATCAGTAATATTTCAATAATAATGATAATAATAATTTTTTAAATATTAATATTTGCCCACATTGCATTTAAAATTCATATAACGTTAAAATATATTTGTTTTTAATTTGTAATAATGTTATTCATGGATTTCCACTTTAATTACATTTGTATGTTCGACTTGGTTGTTGGATTCTTTCATCTTTTGAGGGGGGAAATATTCTGCCATTGCAAGCATGGCCATTCCTTCTCATAGGTAAATTACAATTTATATTATTATCGTATGTACGTGCTACCATACCTGTTAAGCAAATACAGTGATAATATAGAGTTGTTCCCCCATGGTACGTTAATCTGGGTCAGCCACCATATGCTGTTTTATTTACATTTACATACTTCGATTGGCAAAGATTCTTTATAGGAATGGAAAGAGGGAAAGTCATAGAAACTTTACCAATTATAAGTACGCGGCAAGAGAAAAATGGTTTTAATATGTACCAATAACAACATTAAGTACTGCGATAATACAGCATTCCGAGCTAAATTGTAGGACTACAGTTGTGGTAGAATGTAGTTAACTGTCTGTGGTGATGCTCTGCATATAGGACTGTCAGGGGGCATAACTGTTTCTGGCTTCCTGTCTTCTGTGGCTGCTTAGGTTCCAGAACAGTGATCTGCTTTTATGGCATATTTTGTGATAAATTTGAAATTTTTGAATGTAAAAAAGTTGGAACCCAACAGAATAAACATCCAGATACATGTTTCTGGCACTAAGTGGCCCGTGGATGGAAAAATAAGTGTTTTTTCAAAGCGATGAAAATTTTAAAATTTTTATTTCCATACATTATGAGGAGGTAATAATCATAAACACAGTAAGTCTTAAGCTGCCAACCCTTTTGAATGTATCCATGTATATTTCATATTTCTGAGTAACCTCTATTTACCATACAAAGCCTCAATTCAGGAGTCCTATCTGGTTGTTTCAGCCATATCGACAATGACAGCTGCATAGGCCAAGTTATCCCTCAAATATTTGGCATACTGACCCCATTGTCGGTCAACAGCATTATTGTGTTTAACTCGATTTAAGAAGATAACTTTTTGAGATTATTTCATCTATCGTATATACTCGCGTATAAGGCCGTTCGCGTATAAGCCGACCCCCCCCCAACTTGACTAGGTAAAAATAGGAAAAATTGCATATCCTGCGCATAAGCCAACCCATAAGTTCACGACTACATCACAAAATGCACAAAGTGAGTTCTAAATACCGGTACATTTATTTAGGCAAATCACATTACTAAAATAAACATTATCTTCAAACTTAATGAAAATGAAAGTAAGAAATCTAATTTATATGTTGAAATAAAAACAATTTATCTTCATTGTTAAATAATAATTGAAATAATAGCGTCCTCATACTAAAATCATAAATTATAAAAGTTTTATCACATTCAGAATCCTTCAAAATCTGCCTCGGTATCGGAATTGCCAAACAGTTCATAAAACTCGGCTTCTGTTATGGGCGTGCTGTCATCATATACGTTGTCATTGTCATCAGTGTCATCCGATAGTGTGTCGTTCTGCTTCTCATTCTCCTCGTCATTGTCTGATTCAAATATGGCATCATCCTCAGTTCCATCCATGGCATTACTGATACAGCACTTTCGAAATGATTTGGCAATCATGTCCAATGGAATTGAGTCGCATGCGTCTCTGACAAACTTGGATACCAAGTCGAGGTCCGGCCTCATGAAATTCCCGCCTTTTGTCATCTTCACTGTGCCTGAACAAACCCATTCAGACCACATCTTTCGTACCCTGTCCTTAAACGGCTTGTTAAGGCAGACATCAAGAGGTAACACTGATGTTAAACCTCCTGGTATCACAGCCAATGTCGTTTTCATTTTCTTTGCGGCCTTTTTGACTTCATCTGTCTTGTGTGCTCGAAACATGTCCCAGACAAGCATTGAAGATTTCTGAAGAAGTGCACCTGGTCTCTTGTTCCAGACTTTCTGCAACCATTCAATCATTCCACTTTCGTCCATCCATCCCTTTTCATGTGCACGAATGATGACACCAACAGGAAATTTCATGCTTTTTGGCAGCGTCGTCCTTTTAAAAATTATGACAGGAGGCAGCTTTGATCCATCAGCTAAAGAGACCAAAACAACCGTGAAATGTGTTTTTTCATGGCCAGTCGTTTTTATCAGAATACTTTTCTCAACAACAGCATTGACTGTTTTATTGCTTGGTAAGTCAAACGTTATAGGCGTCTCATCCATATTTCCGATTTGTGATAGTTCGAATGAGCAATCCATTCTGCGTTTAATGATGAACTGCTGAAATGATTCAATTCTTTTCTTCCAAGTCTTTTGGTAGCTTTTGAGATATATTTGTACGCTGCCTGAGGCTGAAACCATGCCGGTTCATAAAACGAGAACACCAACCAGCTGATGCAACAAATTTGGAATCTGCCATCTTGTATTTGTCATCTTTCGCCATCTGCATAGCACGGAGAAGAATTGCAGTTCATGTGACAATGTATCCATTTTGTCGACATTCACTTACAAAATCACTGTTCTTTTTCCAATTCAGGGAATGAGGGGATCGCAGTCCGACGAGCCTTCTTGGTTTTTGGCATTTCTTCCAATGCTGCTTTGCTTTTACGCCATTCCCGTACTTGCTTCTCGTTCATACAAAATTCGCGTGCTGCAGCACAGTTGTTATTTGCTTCTGCATGTTCAATAACTTTAAGTTTGAATGCTGCATCATAAGCAGAACGCTTTCTTTTACTTCCAACACTATTAATTTTATCTGATTGAATATAAACTTCAGGAAAGATTAAACTGAAATAATTTTTGATTGTGGTAGTATCCTATTTATACCTTATCTTGTAATTTTTCCCATGGGTGGTTGGTTATCAATTTGTGTTGGATAATTATTGATCATTGTTTTGTTTTTTTATCGGTTTTTTTTTAACTGCTGGTAGCGTGATTCAGTTGACCAAAATATGATTGGTTTTCAATGTGGACATTGTTCAAGTACTCTGACAGCTATAACTCTGAGCAGAAACCATGTCCACTACCTTATCTCATTAAACAATACATCTGAGAGTCGGTATGTATTAGTAAATTCAGTGGCATTGTGCTACAAAATCCCTGAGGCATTTACCAGAGATTAAGCGTACCGGTAGTAATTGTACAACACTCTACAACTAACAAACCACTTTGCTATACAAACAACTAAACAACAGTAGAAGATAAACTGTGGCTCCCTTTTACTTCTAAAACACCTGTCAAAGAAATCCCTCAAATTATATTTTTAACAATTAATCACGCTGACTCGTATATGCTACTTGCCTGTTATTTACCCTTCCTAGGCACATGTGGAACAAACCCCTATGGAGACTCTCGCTATGGTTGCTGTAAGACTATCGTACATGTACATGTACATGACTCTCCACACCAAAATGGTTGTCGTAAATACCTTCAGTATCATAATTCTTAAATCTTTTTATTTACCGTAGTTTCTTTTCATATTAACACTGAATTAAGCTAGCGTGCATTTGTACAGTACCGCAGAGTTTAATGATTACTGATTAGTTGAGGGTTAAATACTTCATTGAGAGATTACTAATATGGCGGTTCTTTTGGAAAATACACGTACCACCGTGGCTCAAATAACATGTATGGCTGCATTTTCTGGTGGGTGGACATCTGTCATATAGACATCAAGTATCGTAATACATGTTTTTCATTTATTATCCTACCAGTAAAGTTAGAAAAAATACTTGTTTCACTTCAAAACAGCACATATCACATGAGCCATGTGGCATCATTAGGCATGTGATCTCATCTTCGGCGATCGACAGTAACAGTAAATACCAGAAATCGAGAAGAAAAGCTCTAAAATTTTCAGACTTAGACCTTGGCCCACAGATAAGCCGACACCCCCCCCCAAGACTTATTTTTTTCCTAAATTCTTCAGCTTATACGCGAGTATATACGGTATGTATTGATTTTCATTCAGATAAACAAAATAGTGTTTATGGTTCTTCTCTTGAAATGTATGTATTAAATTTATTTAACTGAACGGTGTCATGGCAAGATTATACCTGTATGAATTTAGTCCTAGAAAGCTCTATTCAAAATAATACAGATAAATGACAAAGAATGAGGTAAATGATGATTTGGGTTTGTTTCACATATTTCCTATTCTTCTCTACTAGAAACCTTCAGTACAAAACCAAATGTCAACAAATATAAATGCAAACTATCAATGCAATATTTATTTTTCTATTGAAGGTACCAACTTGAATTGATCTTCTTGCAATCTTGACTTCAGCAGGAGTGACACCTTATAAAATGTATTTTAAAACCTGTTTGCATTCTGTGTTTCGTTTCTTAACTGAAAAAAATACACTAATTTTGTGCATGACATTAAGTTTATGACATTCTGTAGCAATTACCAAAAAGAATGTCTATAACCAAGCACTTAAATTGGGTATCAAATTCAATTGTTCAAGCTTGATTATGGATTTAAAGCAATTAATACTAAAGTTGTTGTTGTTGTTGTTGTTGTAGAGTTTAACACCATTTTTCAGCACAAGATAGGCTATACATGGCGGCCAGTATAACTGGTGGAGGAAGAACCCTGGAAAACCCCTGGAAGAACCACCGACCCACGAGAAGCTACTGGCAGGCTTTCTCACATACCAACATTGGCAGAGACTGGGACTCAAACTCACGCAGACAGAGGTGAGATGGCAGTGATCCGTAATGGTAAGCGCTTTAGACCACTTGGCCACTCGGGGCCCCAATACTAAAGTAAAGATTATATTCAAGAAAAGTCAAATAAGACCTATTAGACCCATTGTGATACTGATATACAAGTTTCTTTTAAGAAGATTTGTTTCAATATGTTGCCAATAGCTTACTTTATTGCATTGTTGGTAATAGGAAAAGGCCCACTGAGTTATCTCCCCCTTATTATGGCCCCTTTACAACTATTCTTCATTTCTGAAGTTTAGTATTTATTAAGCATGGCTATATTCTGTTGAAATAATTTATACAAACATATCAAACAGTTGTAATGAAGGTCCAACAGTTCTTAGATTTCATGAAAATAAATATGGGGTTGGGAAAAGGGTACATACATTCCTCAGCAGGTTGACGACAAATGTGACTTGCTATAGCTTTCATTGTTTGTCCTAATTAAAACTGAAGCTATAAACATGTTTTTGGCACTATCAAGAGTTATTGACTGTGTTCATTTTCACGAAATGAGGTGGGACCATGTTTTTTCTGAAAAATGACAAAAATGCATTTTGAGAATTCATGTCCCAAAATCACGCCAAGCTGCATCACAGAGACAGTTGAGACTTCATTTTTATCATTCTTGAATGCATCTCCATTGAAAAATAGCTTGGTTTACTTGCAAAAACTGGTACTTCAATTTTCATGTCCTATACCTACCTTTGTTGAAAATCCCCAAGATTACTTGTTTCTCAATGAAAATGTAAGTTCTACATATGGGCCCCCCCCAAAAAATTTTATTGTTGTTGTCATCCCTGCTACATCTACAAGCTTACCTGTTTTCTTGTTTATACAAGCATTACAAGGAGTAACAATAACAGATTTTACCCATTTTATAATACTGTGGAAATATTTCCATATCTGATAAATTAAATCGTTTGGGCAAACAAAAGAGATACTGTTGTACCTCGAAAACATAACTGGTGTACCCTGGTCTAATGTACTATTTCTGTACGTAATGGCCACAGTAAAGTGATAAACTTTAAACAGTTGATCTCAATTTCCCCCACCCCAATCTGGGCAAGGCGTACGAAAAAGCTATGCTTTAGCCCTTTCATAATTTGTAGAAAAAATCCATGATTACACAACTTTCAATCTATACTGCAAAAGTTCATATACTTACTGTGGTCTCATTGGCGGCATTTCACTGAGTTAACTGCATCAAGTGTTGAATAATTGACGTTGTTTTCTCAATTTATACTCTTTCAAATTTCATGCCAGATAATGTGATAAACCAATCAAACTTCAGCGCGCTCAGATATTCGAATTCATCGGTTCTTATCCTTGAGCATTCGGAACAACCTCATCTCTTTCTTGCGAGAACTTTTTTTTTTTTATAAGACGGGTCAACAGGAAAGGCAGGAGACTTTACGATTGACCCATGAGTCAGTTGGAAGAGATTACTTGTAACCACGATCGTTTCACGTTGTGACAATGAAAAGTTCTTTTATCTCTGCCTTCTGAGCTAAAGTACTGTCAAATGCAATTGAATTAAATATGCAGAAGATAGCATAAGAAACGATTTGCCAATTATAGTAAGCGTGTGCCATTTGCTGATTGTTTTTTTTTGGGGGGGGGTTGTTTTTTGTTATAGAGTAGTTCAAAGATATGATTATTGTGTTATTGAAATAAGTTGCTAATGGGTTTTGTTTCTGTTTGCTTGTTTGTTTATTTAGGGCACATAACACGTGTATTGTATGAATGATGTATTGAATAAAATCATTTATTAATAGATGTAAAAGCAACATATTTAAGCGGAAGTTCTTGTGTATCGTTAGTTGTGAATGGGTCATGAAATATTAATTGCAGAAACTTGGTATTTTTTAAAGAATATTTTTTTAAATTAAATAGTATGTATACTTTTCAGCGTTTTCCTCAGTATTTTACTCAGTAACCATTTCTTATTAAGCTGACTATAGATTTTGCCAGTTTCTTTGTTTTCTCAATAAATGACTCGCCTTT